>JANHGB010049441.1:0-13038 GCA_026283785.1 Coracopsis vasa
CAGCTGTCCTGGCTGTGTCCCCTCCCAACCCCTTGTGCACCCCCAGCTTACTCACTGGGTGGTGGGGTGGTGTGTGGAGCAGAAAAGGCCTTGGCTCTGTGTAAGCACTGCTCAGCAGTAACTAAAACATCTCTGAATTATCAGCACTGTTTTCATCACAAATCCAGACCATAACCCCATACCATGAAGAAAATTAACTCTATCCCAGCCAAAAGCAGCACAACATACCAGTCAAACATGATGACCTTCTGTTCTTTTGGACACTTGCATGATTTTACAGCAATGTCACATAAATTTAACTAATAACTTTTCTGCAAGATGCATCATGGAAGAAATACTATAATGGGTATCTGTTTTTCAAGAAAAAAATACAGAAAAACTTAAACAAGAGCATCAATTCACATATTACTTCTGACACATTCCACTTCTGATGATATACTTGGTTGACTTGTATAGTATCTGGTTTTCAAGGCCAATCTTCAGTGAAGGCAGCTATATTTGAGGGAAAGATGAAAGTATCCAAATAATTTGTTGCAAATTTTTCCTCTTTTTCAAATTCCGTTATGGATTACAGGGAGATGAATATTCAGTTTCAGATCCAATAAACTATTCAGTTTGGCTCAGCTCTAGAAAAGGAATGAATTAAAGCACTTCTCATCCAGCTGAGAGCAATACATACAAAATGAACTTCAGAAGTCATCTCTTTCCCAGATATCGAGTACTGTAGGAGTATGCCAGAAACATATAAGTCATCTCATATTGAAACTGTGATCTCGGTAACTCCTTTGGAACTCTCCTGTACTGGTCCAGGGCTTCTGCAAATTTGAGAGTAAGATCTCTGCTTCCCTTTGCTTATCACCAAAAATGTTGTACGCTAAGGCACTTCATTTAGAGATTTCAATATTTAAAAAATGTGGAATCAAAGCAAGAAAACAAGCAAACAAAAAAAAAACCCAAAACCCAGCAGGTGAACAAATTAACAGAAAGAGTCAAAAGCCTGAGATAACACTCATCTGTCCTTCTAGAAGAGGATATAGGAAAAGACATCATGTCTAAATTTATATTTGATTTAATTGGAACAAGATAATTAAAATAAAAAAATGAACTTCTGGATGAGAAAGAGAAAAAAAAAAAAGGCTGGAAAATAAATCTTTTTCTTCCCACTGTGTTTCTATAGTTTGCAAGTGTTACTTCCACTCTTTCGTAGATAAATTTACTCTTTCTCTTCTGGTCTGATTTTCCTGTTGCAGATTGACTAATTACTGTCTTTCTTCACCCATCTGTCCCTAACCTCTAGTCCAAAAAGCCCTCAGCAAATCACATTCAATTGTTTCTGTGGAAACAGCAATCTCCTTGTCCTTCCTTGTTTCCTGAGGATTTAACCCAAAAAAATATGCTGTAGCAAAGATTATACATAATGAGTTTCCCTTCAGTTGCTCAATTACAGTCTGTGTAACAACACTATATGTTTGGTCTATACAACACCTTTGAACAAGCTGCATACTTTTACTATTTGTCATACTTTGGGGTTTATGTATTTGGATACATCTATTTTTTTCCTTACCCCGATTATCAGCCATATTATCTAGCAGCCTCAATAGAAACAACAATTGTATTAAGGGTTCTGTTTTGTGACCTTGAAAAACAATTTGAAGTTTTGCAGCATTATCAAAATAAGGTGTTCTATTTTTTACATTCTCCTTTGGGATCCTTTGTTTCAGTAATATTCCCCACTAACTTACTGTGTTGTGAGTGATTTTTTTTCTGATTATCACTGGTCACTGAAGAAGCATTCTCTCCTAACCACTATAACACTAGCTCTCAAATTGATTTATGAAGCTTTAGTGGATGCATACCTTGTTACCCCTTGGCCTCCTTGTGGAAATTGGTAGGAGTGCTGTGCGCTGTGTACAAATGCTGCAGTGACCTAGTTATATGGATCAGCACAACTTTGGTACAGCATAGTTTAGGTGTTTGGGTTTTTTTTGAAACTACCTTTAACTTACAAGGTTATAGTAAAATTCAGATGTGTTTATTTACAGCATCTGATAAAGACAGCATAGTTAGAGATGCTTAGAAAAGACAAGTGAAGGAAAATCAATTCTTAATTTACACTAACATGAAATATAAAAGATCTGTTTTCCTGCTCAGTACCTCACATTTCGAGCTGCATTTGTCAAGGAGAATCACATCTTTACAAATCCACCTGGCTTTAACAGTCAGTTTTGTTCTTCGAGTCCTGTCAGTATCGCATTCAGATTCAAATCTTTTCCTCCATCCTGGCTTTTATCTACCTGCCCCAGTCCAACCTGCAGTCTGTTATGCTATTTCCACACAACATGACAGCTGTGAAAACTCCTAAAGAGAGAAAGAAAAATTCCTACTCACTGGGAAATGTTCCAGAAATCCTATTTTATTTTGGGGGGGTAAAAGAAGTTAAAAAAAAAAAGTTATACCATACCATTTTATGAGAGTGTTCATTGCTTTTTTTTTCCAGGGAAAGTGAAGAAAGCATTTACCACAAGAGGCAATGAATTCAGGTATAAGCCCTCGATTGGCACCAAGGCCCTCCACCTGCAAGAATAATCCTCACTACCAGTATTTATATTGGTTGATTGGCTATCTATGGAAAATCATCTTTTCATATTGTCCCGGTATATAAACTGGGGGGGAATCACCCAATAGGCCCAGACCACTGCTCAGGTCAGGCTGGGTATTGGTCAGTGGGTGGTGAGCAGTTGTATTGTGCATCACTTGTGTTTATTGTCTTTTTTTTGCTTCATTTTTTAGTTTTATATTCTTTCCCCTTGTTATTTCACTTACCAATCTTATTATTATCAGTAGTATAAGTTTTGTATTATACCTTAGTTACTGGACAGTGGAATTATCATTCATCAATTCTCCTACCCATCCTGCTGGGAGCAGGGAGGAGACGGAAGAAAGGAGAGAGTAAGTGGCTGTGTGGTTCTGAGTTACTGGCTGGGCTTAGACCATGACACACATGTTCCTGGATTTACTACTGCATGAAATTTTTAGTAGTGCACTTAGGACTTTGACTCGGTGTCACAGACTTCAGTTTGCAAGTAAATTGTTTTGAGTTTATTCTCATGATAATATAAATTCCAGTCTACACAGTAATGGTGTAAATGTGGTAAGCTAATATAGTCTCTCCTCCATTTGGTAAAGCAGACTTTACAGACCACTGGATTGATATTTTCACATTTTTTAGATGGTGCAAAGATGCCCACAACCAGTTGTGATGATCCAGTTTTAAAAGTGGCCAAACTGTATTATTCTTTTATTTTTCTGCAGAATGTGTTGGTTGGTTTTTTTTTTTATTTTGGATCTTTTGTGGGTAGAGTTTTTGTTTGTTGTTGGTTTTTTGTGTTTGTTTTTTTGGTTGGTTGGTTGTTCTTATTGCTTTTGAAACAAGCTGTTGAGCAAAAGGTTTGCCTTAACCCAGAGAGAAGCAACCACTGTTTTAAAAACAAAGAGAAAAAATTCAGTCACCATCCCCAAGAAAAAGCCTAACAAAACCTACATAACAAAAGCCAACCCAAAACCCAGAATGAAAACACAAACAACTTTAAAAAAAAGGACAAAACCAAACCATAAGCAGCTGCCTGGACTGTAGATAATTGCCAGTTTCTCATATTTATAGAATAAACCTTTTGAGCAAAAACTTATTTTTTGTCCATGTGTGTTTCCACAGTTCCTAGAACAAGTCATACTGATGACAACGTGTCTTCATGAGAATTATGAACACTATAAGAATAACATGTTGGACTGAACTGTAGAGGAGAAAAGAGGAAACCATAAAATACAGTTTGCACCTTTCCGTCTGTACATAAATTACTAAGTACTTCTTTCTTCCCTATCTGTGATATAAACCTTAAAGAATCATAAGCTTGTATCTTTCTGATCAGAGTAAGATACCAAGTCCCCTTCTAAACTACTAATAATTAAAAAATAGGCGGATGCCCCACATCCTTTAATGTTGATACCTCTGAAAATTAGCCTATACATTTATTTTTTGTAGGTTTTTAAAGGGCTTAGTTCATAAAAAATCTTATTGAATCAATAAACTAAATTATGATCTTATCCACATAGCAAATGACTATACTGACATCAGATGGTATATATCTTTTTAACACAGAAGATCATCATCTCTCTAAGAAGCTGATGAAACTACACCAAATTTATGCCAAGGAGCTTTTTCAGAATTATTTCTCTGAAGGACATAATAGGTTTATCTTTCTTTAGGCTTTTATAATCAAGTGTAACAAGTCACTGACAGAGCGTGTAAACCTTGAGTATCATGCAAACCTTTGTTCACTAGTCTTTACAGCTCTTTTCGTGCAGGAAAAAAAAAAAAAATATATATATAAAATGATATGGTATATAGGAATAAGTATATGAAAATAAATTGGAATTAGTACAATTGAAAACAGGTTTTCCAATCTATTTCCATTTTTAAAAGCTGCAAGAGCACATTTTGATTTTTTTTTTAATTATAGAATTTCTGACAGAAATGAGTTATGCTTAAAGAAACTCAACAACGAGTAATATGTAAGGTAATGTCTTTTTTTTTGTCGTTTATTTGGGGTTTATTTTGAGAATACAAAGAGATAAAATGTTGATATTGCGATACATGGCATTTTCTTCATATGCATAAAATCTAAAGACTACAGAGTACTGCTGGCATCATTACTTATTACTGAGATTACTAACATTTCAGTTGTTTATAACTTTGCTAGGCATAAGCCATTCCAGCTGTCATTGCCTGTGCTTACTGGCTATGTGATACAGTTCCTTCTGAAGAGAAATAAAAGGTTTAGAATAGATTCAGTTTAGGCTGTTGTTGAAAATATGCGTTTTCATATCATTCTGTTCATGTTTGTATTGTAATGCATTGACAAAAAAGAAATGTATCTATAATGCATCAGCGCGGTATATCCTGGAATTTCTTAATTTCTAATAATGTCCTGAAAAATAGAGTTTATGTGGGCTTTTAAGTAAATATGTAGGAAATATTTGATTTAGATGTATGAATGTGCCTGTCTAGTTATATGTGCAGTGCTAGGATAACACCCTTATACCCCCAGATGAACTGGAAGATATGGAGTTGCTATCAAGTTTTCAGTCTCAAGGTAAAGCCTGTATAAGTGTTTTTTATGAGGAAAACTGCTGTCTATTTTTAATTCTGGTGCAATAAACTTTCATGTAGTCAATACTTGTCTACTCTTATAGACAGCTGGTCCTTTGTGTAAAACCAAAGTGTAAAACTTAGATCATGGATCCAGAACTGATCTCAGTAGAAATACTCTGAGGATAAAAAAATAATTTCCTTTGAAGTGTCTCTGTTCTTCTTTGCCTTTTTGATCTGCAGAAGTTTAACCTGTTTTGACTGTTACTCAATATAGTAACTATTTAATGAATAAATAAATTTCTTAACATTTCTTTTTCTTCCAATCTGTCCTGGTTTCAGCAGTAGCAGTCATTTTTTTCTCTTTCTCAGTAGTTGGTGCAGTGCTGTGTTTTTTACTTTTGGCCTGGGAACAGCACTGATAACACCGATGTTTTCAGTTGTGGCTTAGTGATGTTTAATCTGACCAAGGACTTTCTGAGCCTCATGCTCTGCCAGGGAGGAGGGGAAGCCGGGAGGAATCAGAGACAGGACCCCTGACCCAAACTAACCAAAGGGGTATTCCATACCACAGCACGTTATGTCCAGGATGTAGAACTGGGGGCAGTGACTCGGAAGGGCTAGATCACTGCTGGGGTCGGGCTGGGTATTGGTCAGCACGTGAGCGGTTGTATTCTCTCCCCTTGTTATTTCCTTTATCATTATTATTATTGGTGTTATTGTTGGCGGTAGCAGTAATGATTTGTGTTATACCTTAGTTACTAAACTGTTCTTATCTCAACCCAAGGGAGTTACATTCTTTTTATTCTCCTCCTCATCCCTCTGGGAGCCAGGTGGGGAGGAAAGGGTGGGGAGTGAGAGAGTGAGCTGCATGGTTGTGATTTATGGCTGACTGGGTTTAAACCACGACAACAGGTTAAGGTAATTTCTTACTAAAAGTCATGTATTTGCTTTATGCAAATTAAGAGTATTCTATTAAGAAAAAAACCCAAAGAGAACATAAAAGAAGGCCTCTAAGATGATGCTTTTAGCACTGGATTCACATTGACATTTTCATCTGCCAGTACGTTCAGGTGTCCTTTGGGAGTTAATTTCCAAACTTGGTTTGGATTTCATCCTTTATAGTCTGGCACCTTCATAGTTGAACAACAGGTAATATTTAGAGGTGTGGAACATAACCATTTGTTTTAATTCTCATTTACTAAGTATATGGTCAGAGATTGTGAAATGCCGTTCAGTATGAATTCTTCATCTTTTATCTTTGTTGCAGTATTCTTTCTTTACTGACTGTATTGCGTTCCATTTTTTTAAGCAGAGTTTTCTATTCATTATTGTGAGAACCTGGTTTCTTTGGGGAGGTTTTGTGTGCATCTCCCCCCGTAAAGGTGAAGCGGCTCTATACTAGCTGTCCTCAGCTGAAACCTCCACCTTTGACTCCTGCACTATCCTGTTTATCAGTCCTGAACCACAATGTGCCCAATTCCTCCCTGAAGGTGGATGAAGAGATGCATTTTATGTCTTAAGTAAAGCCATTTAAGAGGCCCAGTGTGGCCAGTTAGTGAGTCAGATGGCAAACAGCAGTTCCTTCAAGGGTAGCAATACAGACCACTGCAATTGTGTTTCTACCTCCTAACTGGTTTTGTTCCACAAGGGCCTCCTGGAGCTAATGAGATAATGGAAAGTTTAAGCCTTGGTCCAGTGATAATGTACATAGTAAAAGGTTGTAGAAAGGTCATGGGGCATCCCACAACTTACCAGGAGGGTTGATCTGTCATTTGGGGCATGAATGCAGAAGAGTGCAAGACTAAATTAATAAGTACATAACATTGAGTAGGACAGAGGCATTAACTGCTGAGAACACACCCCAAAACAGAGTGTTTACTTTAGTCATAGAGATGCAGTTGGTAATTACATAGTTTAAACCTGAGGATGGAAAACAAAGCATTGCTATAAGGGCTGTGAAAATTGAGGGAACAAGGCACCTCACATCTCATAGCAAATTATAGCACCTCCTTTTCTTAGCTACAAGTGGGAGAAGAGGAAGTGAGTAACTAACACTACTCACCCAAGGAAGCATAGGTGTCAGAAACAAGAATACATACAAGAGATAGGGAAATTCCCCACCTTTTTTTAGCTCTCTTGAAAGCAAACACAATTACTTGTTTGTGAGCACACAAAGACTTCTTTGTTGTGTGGTGAACCTCTTCCTTTTATTCCCCAAAAGGCTGTGAATCCAAATTACTTCAGGCTGGAGAATTTTTCTCCTTAACAGTACCCAAAGGGTGAGCCAAAGCCCATCCCTGTCAGGATAAAGCTTGCAGCATGGCTGGATGTGAGTTAAAATTAAACCAGTGTTTGCCTCTCAGCCCCAGTTCTTCTCAACCTGCAGCCCAAATGGAGGTGCTAAGGGTCATGAGCTCTTAGGAAACAAAATAATGATGAATAGCTGTATGGTCCTCCTGATATTAGAGAGCTCAAATTGACTTCTCTGTCTTGGAATGAACCCCTGGGAAGAAAAGAGCAACGTTCATCTCCCAGTTTGGATGCCAGACCCTAAGCTGATGGTGGAAAAAGCTGCCAAGGGGTCCTTGCTGGAACCACGGGGCAGTCCTGATTCTGCCCACGTAACGTCTACAAACATGGTATAGATGGAAAGTCCAAGGGCTACCCATCACCAAATGGGAATCTGGTCCATATAGTTAAATAGCTGTTCTTTCCTACTGGGCATGAGGGCTCCTGCTCTGGGAGAAGAGAAGTCAGGAGAACCATCCAGCATCCGAGTCACAGGGTACAGCAGGACAGCCAGCTCCCAGCATATCCATAGGAAGGAATACTCAGTATTAGGACTAAACAGTAGACTCTTCTCTTTGTGAAGTACATATAGAGACTTGAAGGTTTTGTTAGGGTTGTGCTGTTGCTTTTATTCTTTCCTTTAGCAGTGAAAATTGTATCTAGCACATGACTGCAGTAAAAAATGTGCTTGTTTTACTTTGCCTACCAGGCCCTTGACATACTCTTGGCTTTGATTTCCTAATGAAAAATGCATGTGTGAGTCACGGATCATGGATGCCGGGTATTGAGAGAAGCCATCCAGCTTAATGCTTATGCTGTTGTCCCCAACTCCCATACAGCTGCTGTAACTAAAAAATCCAGCCCAGATAATTCAAGAAACAGACACAAACCTACCCCTTGAGGAAACCTACATGGCCTTTAGCAGAAATTAATAGTAAAACACAAACATGACTTCAAAACGGCCTTTGTCTAAGCAAGGTAAACCTTTGTTTGGCTAAGACAAAGGAATCTTTGAAGCAGCAAACTTCATAAAAACAGCAGATCTTGTAAAGGAAATCTCAGAAACCCACATATTCTTCCTTGTTAGCAACTGCCTTTGATTTGCTAGAACAGTTCTCTCCAGAATTGCTGTGGTTTTTAGCTCCAGGCCATTGGAAAGTTTCTTGACCAAACTTTCTAGAATTGAAATGTATTCACACTGATGTGTGCATGGGAATTTGGCATGCCTGGGTGTCGGGTGGGTATTTGGAACCATTTGTCTCAGGGACTCCAGAACTCGCCTACACTTCCAGAACTCCAGGAGGCTTTTCCAAGGAAATAAGTTATTTTAAATCCTCTGTTCTCTTCTGGTGCGTGGGTGACATTTGTGGCAGGATTATTCCTCAGGGACAATATATAAACCAGCAGGGGGTAGTGGATGTTTTTTGTGCAGACTCTGTTCCAAGCCCTTGGCTTTCAGGTCTGTTTTCTCTCATTCTACTTCACTGCTCCTTGGGAAACTCTTCAGCCCTAGCTACTCTTGTAATAGGAGCTCTGAACCGGTCACATTGTTTATAAATTGGCGCATCTTATGCTTTTGGATAGGCTGGAGAACATGCTGGGGACATTATTTCAAGCATCCAGCATCCTGGTTTATGATTTACCACTGCCATATGAGGAATGCTGATCCTGATTCTATTGTCCTGAAATCACCCTTGGCAGCAGCTGCAAGAAGATTCCTAAGAAATGGAAGCAAGAAAGCAAGAAGGCACACGATCTCCTCACACAAAAATCACATCTGAAATGTTCCTCTCCTCCTGTTCTCAAGAATTTCCCATATACACTCTTTGGCACACCTTACCAGGTCTTCCTTTACAACCTCCTTCTCAGGTTGCCTTCCTCAGAGGGAATCCTTACCTCAGAGAGCTTCGATAGCTCATTTCTTCTTTGCAGCTCCCCAGTGACTCAGGACAAATTGAATCTCTCTTCTCCCTTCTCCTGTGCCTACTCTGAAATGTTCCATTTCTTTACCCTCGGAAGTATTTACTTCTAATTTATTCATGAGATTGTCCTGATTGTGTTTCTAACCACTGCTCTCTTATGCAGTAGCAGAGATTTTACACAGGATTTTGCTGCCATGGCAACTTTGCTGCATCGTATGTATTTATTTGTCTCAAAATCATCTTAAAGTGCATTCTTTGGCAATAGAAAGATGAAGTGGCTGAAACATCACAATTTTCACTTCGTGCTTGTCACAGCAAGGTGAAAGTGAACTCTGCCTTTCCAAATGGGAGCTGTTGCTGATGACACAGCACACTCTTCTGCTGTGAGCACACAGAGATGCAAGTATCAGCCCAGATGGGTCTGTTGATTTTCTGCATAAAACAGCACATTTTTATGGGCCGTGCAGCATTCATTTTGATTTCCAGGTGTTTGGAGAAGTGTCCTCACATCCTGTCCAACACCTTCCTCTTCATTCACATAGAATCATAGAATGGTTTGGGTTGGAAAGGACCTTAAGATCACCTGGTTCTAACCCCCTGCCATGGTCAGGGACATCTCACACTAGATCATGCTGCCCAAGACTCTGCCCGACCTGGCCTTGAACACTGCCAAGGATGGAGCACATGCACAGGAGCAAGGCACAGACACTAGATGCACAGTTTTGTCTGTGCAGTGGGACAGAAGGTCAGTCTGTTCTCTTAATCTTTCCCTTCACCTTTCCTCTGAGCCCGTTTGCAGTGACATTTCACATAACATTTATTAACACCTCAGCCCATCTGCCTCTAACCATTTTAGTCTCAACCCCCTCCATCAGCTGGCACTGCTTTATTTCTTCTGTGTTATTGTGGAGCAGTTTTGCTGCATGTGTGGTAAAGCACGTACTGGATTGGGTCTTCTCTCTGCGTCAAATAGAGCCTTTCTTTTAATTTTCTTACACTATTCTTGTAGTTTGTAGTTGACTGTATATCATGTACCTTTTCTTCCATTATTAATTTAGCTTTAATTTTTAGATCTCTAGTGGCCTTCCTCATTTATTTCTTCAGTTGGACCCATTTAATCAGTTCTGTTCTTCTGATATCATTATTCTTGGGTTTTTGTAAATTTTTTTTTCATTTCTTCTCCTCAATCTTCACTCAAAACCTACTACTTTTCACTGGAAAAATGCATCTGTTGAAGTGATTGACTACCAAAGGGGGAAAGGCTGGAAAATGCAGATGCTTTCCTGCTAAAACACGTGTGTCCTTGTTCTGTAGAAGACCACCAAAATTATAATGGACTTCAAACAAGATGCACTGGAAACAATGTATGTGGGAATGAAAATGTTTGGTGACATTCTTGATACCACAGAAACGTAGTAGCTCAGTATGAGAAATGAGGGGAAAGTCATGTACACATTGTTGTGCTCAATATATTTATCACCAATCTGCATGCATGGTTTGAATGCACCATTAGCAAGTTTGCTGAAGATACCAAGTGGGGAGGTGCTGTTGACTCTCTTGAGGGACAAGACGACTTGCAGAGGGATCTAGATAGATTGGAGCAATGGGAAATCATTCACAGGATGAAATTTAACAAGTCCAAATGCTGGATTTTGCATCTAGGATGGAATAATGCTGGGCATAAGCATAAATTAGGAGAAGAGTGTCTGGAGAGCAGCCCTGCAGAAAAGGATCTGGGGGTGCTGGTCAGTAGCAGGCTCTGTGCGAGTCAGCAGCGTGCCCCAAGAGGACAAACCCCATCCTGGGGTACATCAGACACAGCATCACCAGCCGGTCAGCAGGGGTGATTCTCTCACTGCATTCACAGTTGGTGCAGTCTCACCTGGAGCACTGTGAGCAGTGCTGGGACCCACCATTTAAAAAGGATGTGAAGGTCCTGAATGTGTCCAGAGGAGGCAACAGAGCTGGTGACAGGATTGGAAGGAAATGTCCTGTGAGGAGTGGCTGAGGGTTCTGGGCTTGTCTAGTTTCGAGGGAAGGAGGCTGAGGGGTGACCTCCTTGATCTCCTACAGCTTCCTGAGGAGGGGAAGAGAAAGGCCCTGAGCTCTGCTCCCTCATACCCAGTGACAGGACACATGGGTATGGTTCGAAGCTGCACCAGGAGAGGTTCAGACTGGACATCAGGAAGCATTTTCTTACCAAGAGGGAGGTCAAACACTGGAACAGGTTTCTCGGAGAGGTGGTTGATGCCCCAGGCCTGTCAGTGTTTAAGAGGCATTTGGACAATGCCCTTAACAACAGGCTTTAACTTTTGGTCAGCCCTGAAGTGGTCAGGCAGTTGGACTAGGTGACTGTTGTAGATCCCTTCCAATTAGAACAGTCTATTTTTTTTCTTTGAAAATTATCAGAAACTATATAGGTTTTCCTCTTTCTGATGTGGCATGGGTTTTTAACTTTTCCTGCATGCTTCCAGCTAAAGATTCAGCAGTTTCATAACTTGAGGTACTCCTAGAAAGGTATATTTCCTAAAAAGAATGGCACAGATTCTTTTGCACTTAAAGTGGTGAAATCAACAGGTTTCAATATATAATTATTAGGGACCACTGACTGAGAATCCTTTAAAGTTGCAGCCTGAAGTTCTCCCAATGCATCAGAATTTTTTACAGCCATTTTTGTCAAGAAAGAATGTCAAAAAATCTGACCAATAATGGGTTTATTATGAATATTTCTGTTACTTACTGTAAAAGCTATAGCATTAAGATATCTAAATGGCAAATACCAAAGAACTAAGGTCTTCAACTGCAAGTGTCTGATGTGCCCTCCTAAAAAACTTGCTATTTTGAGCAACATTTTTTTTTAATCCATGGATTAGTACTGTGGCCAGAATTTATTTTTTTTTTTTTAAGATTTATGAGGTTCACCTATGTTTAAACTATGTAGATAAACATCCATTTGTTCATCTATTATCTTGGTTCCTTAGAAAGTAGGATTTTTGTAATTCAATAAACTGTTACTTCAAATACAAGTAACAATCCTAGAAGACTTGTTGCAATATGAAAGCTTCTGCTATCCACCCCTTCAACCACCATCTCGTTCTCAAATATGATCAAATGGAATACACATTTTGTAGCATTCTATAAACAACTTGCTAAGGACCTGCCAAGTCTGCCTTCCTGATGGGAAGCTCCCTTTTTGATATTTTAAGAGACTCCTCTGTTTTCTGCTCAAAATATTATATTAATTCTTCTGAAAAGACTGTTTCAACACTGTTTTCAGGTGTGATAAACGTACAAACCACTTACATAATACCAAGTCTTTTACCAATAGCAAATGAAATAGCCTCTTGCACTTGTCATAACAAAAGAAAAAGCTTCTTTTGACTAGTTTTCCATTATCTCAAGAACACATTTAGGATTTACTCTGAAAACAAGCTTTGAACTTGAATGTTATTCTAATTACTGTATGTTTTTATATTGCAATTCAAAAGGAAATTTCAAACAAGCTTTTCAGGTTCACAAGTCTAGCTAGAGACCACCTTAGCTCTACAATAAAGTCAATACTTCTAAAAATTCATTCCCACCTATTCATGTAAAGTTAACTTAATTTAAAAAAAAAAAAAAAAAAAAAAAAGAAAATCCTATTTAGAAACTCCTTCATACCCCATGGCAACTTGGTTT
>JANHGB010049445.1:0-45141 GCA_026283785.1 Coracopsis vasa
GGAAATAGATTAGCAACTTGAGGGTAGTGGAAGTATACATGGGTGGGAGAGTGCTTATATGCAGGTAGTAGTTCTGTTCTAAGGGCTTTGATGTGAAGTTCTTGCTTTATTTTGCCTTTTCTATATATAGATGTTACAGTTGTGCTAATGGCAAGTTATTACTTGGAAGTTGCTTCAAATTTTATTTGAACAGTGGTTTCACTTTAAAAAGTTAGCACTGCTGTGGAGAGAATTCTTTCTCTGCCTGTTACCCTTTCCTGTCTCCTGGTGCTGCCTTTTGTGTACAGCAAACATTCATTTGGTGGTTAAGTGGATTGCACAAGTGATTTGGCTTAAAATTTACATTATTTAAAAATAGTTGCTTTAAATTTAGTTCAGTTTCTCATTCTTGCCTATTATGTGCTCTCAGAAATGCCTGTGTTGGTACAAGAGAGAAGATAGGTAAATGTGCAGTGTAATCCCCCCTCACTCTTCAGCTAACCCTTTTAGGATTCTAGCTCCCTGCTCTGATCTGGCCCAGCTGCGTCATCTTGGCTTCAGCTGCTGAGGAAATTGCTAAACATTGAGGAACAGCTGTGAGAAGGCTGGTGAAACAGAGCCAGAGAGGTGAAGCAGCAAAATTACAGGCTGACGTGGGCTTTTTGGTGGTTTAAGGATTAAAAGGAGCAAATACATATGGAAACATATGAAATGTTAGCTGAATAGAATAGGGATTTAATGAAAGGTAGTTATGTAGCAATAATAACGTTCTATTGCTCCAACCAGTGAAAGCTAACTTTTATTTCACAGGCTTTTGCCTGTTTAGCCAGCAAGGATTCTTTGGGTGGTTTATGAGCCTGGTGAGTGTACTATTCTTAATGAAGTAACTTGTTAAATCCAAGTTATGTTTTATGGGTGTTAACTTTTAAATTACTGCTTTATATTTTTAACCTGCATATATATCTTGCTTGTGCAGTCTCTGTTCTGGGCTTATGGTATCTAAAAAAGTGACTCAAGCAGTGATATGAGTATATTTTAGTAGTACTATTGGATTGTAACTGCGTAATTATAGCAAGGCATGTGTTTTGACTCACTTGTATGGGAAGTGAGGTAGAGTACTTTCAGTTTCATGACAGCAGAGGAGCTTTTCTGGATTTAGTTCCTTTTGGACAGATCAGTTGATATAGTGGTAAATGGTTTGTTTGTTTCTGATTCTTTTTTTGCATCTTAACATAGTATTTAAAATACCTTCATGGTTTTGAGTCATCTTGTGAGTTCTAAATGGCATTTTTGATTTTGCTGTTTTCTTTACCCCTGTTCAATGAACTTAATGTTGCTGTAAAACACATAATTTTCCTGATGGCTTTTAAGTTATTCATAGAAAAATAGAGTCTTATGGCTCAAATTTTCTTTTTTCATCCTTTGTGCTTTACTAGTTTAATCTTGATATAATTTTACTAGTTAGGGTTAGCCGGTTAAATTGACTCTTGAAATTACTTCTCTGAAGTAAATCTGCACTTTAATGAAGCTATTTCTTTTTCTTTGTCTCTAATAAGCAAATACCTGTCCCAAGACAGTATCTATAGTTAAGAATCTATTTAAAGCTTATTCTACTAAGCTAAAACCCCAAGTTAGTTTATAAGCATAGGAAAAATAGTCTGTTAGTGTAGTAAGGTCAAATTATGTTCTGAAACAGCCTGACTGCAACATCATTGCAATCAAAGATGTGGTTGTCTGACAGTACTGTGAAACAGACTTTTTTCAGAGGGAAGATGAAAAAACACTGATTGTTTTCTAATCTCTCTTAAAGGTGCAATTTAATGCTGATGTTTTCTTGTTAGGTCTTGCATGACATCTCAGCAGCCATGAGTAGGTCTGACTGTGTGTATTGAAAGTGTCCTGAAGTTGTTTGTTCTTTAAGAATAGTTCTCTTGCTATTCTGCATAGGTGGGTGTTAGAACATCGTGGCTTCTCTGGATGGGGTAGCATAATGTTACTTGAATGTTTTTTCTAACAACAAAAAACTTTACCTTATTTTTATTTGGAAGCTGGTTAAACAAGCACTGGCAGTGAAGCGTGCTCAAACCAGGCTATGGCACAGTAAGTATCTTGGTGCACAGCGGTATCCACTGTTACCTTTGTCTTACTGAAAGCTACGTTAGCATATTGCCAATAGGGATGTCATAATGTTGCTCAGACTCTGAACTGATTAGTCTGAGTTCTCATGGCTCGCCTTAGTATTGAGGCACACCTAAACAAGCAAAATAGCAGTGGAGTACCTGTAGCTGTAGGAGCTTTTGCAATGCTTCCTTTGAAGTACCTCGTATAGCACATAATTTTTTTTTCATTCTTAAAAAAGTTTTGTTCTATGTATTTGCTTTATGACAGAAAAACAGTTCAGCAAAACCAGGCTTCAGAGCACAGTACCCCTGCTCAGGGCAGTTTTTGTCAGACCAGTCATTTCACTAAGATGAGTCACTGAATCGCTTAATGTAATTACGTAGTCACTTGTTTATGGTTGGACAAGATAGAGTGAGGTTAAAAATATTTTAACCATATGAATATTTAGATAAGGGAGATGACACAATTGTGAGCAACTCCCAATTTTTAACTGAGGCATTATTTTAAGTTTCAAAATGGGCCCTTTGGTTAATTGGGAGCTTTGAGCTTTACATCAAGTACATCACACTTCCTGAAATCCTCAACAGTACTTTCCCCAGACTTCAATATTATTTATTGTTATAGGAGAGCTGATCAACTAAACATTCCTCTGCTGCTAAATACAGCCAGCAAGCTGCTTATGAGTCAGGACTCTGGCAGATAATTCTGCTGCATATCAGTGAAAACTTTACCGGCTAGCTGTCATATTCCTTATGTGAGCAAATACCAACTACTTGGATCTTATATTTCACATTCCAGTAAGCAGTGTTTTCAGGACTCACTGTAGTAAGCTTATGCTTATGAAAGACTAGAAAAACTCCACAACTCAATCATGCATTTGTTCTGGAGCATAATACACAGTGAGCTTAGGAACTTGCACTGTTATGTCCATGGTTGATTAATAACTAGGCTTTCAAATATTCATTAGTCTAATTTCCATACAGAGCAGCAGTTAAGAGCAAGTTAGTAGATAAGCACAGTGATAGCTGAAACAGGAACTATAGCATTATTATAGCAATTTTAAAATTCTGTGGATGTTGTTGCACATTTTTTGGGTGGGAATAGCGAACCGTAACCTCACCTTTGTAAAATACAGGGTGTATAATATGAATATTAATTAACCACTTCATAGAGACTGTGATATTGTTTTCCCCCTGTAACAACAGATTGGGAAAAACTTTCCTGTCATTTATATATATATCTCCTGCCTCATCTCTTTGAATTTTTGAGTGTAATGTATAAAATAGAGAAGGAGCTGCTTACTAGCAGCTTGTTAGAATTCCTGAAATTTAATAGCAGCTCTGAAAGGCAAGTGATGTCCAATGTTAGACTTGTTTCTGTATAAATACTTTTATATTGAAAATAAGCTAGCATAATAAGAAGCTTGTTATCATCTCAGATTAGTGGATCAAGAGTACTCATGACTAAGCAGCTGTGCACTTGACTGAGATGGAGGAAACAATCTTTGCTTGTTTCGACCAATTAGTTGAACCTTGGGCTTTTACAATGTGACTGCCCTGAGAGATGGGCTATATTAAGCTAATAATCTTTTGACAGGAAGAACAAGAAAATCAGACTTGATTGGCATGTTAAATGGAAACCGAACAACAACAAAATGCTCATTCAAAGCACTATCTGGGAGACTGATATGCCCAGCACAGCAGAGCAGAATGCCAGAACTGGCCTACCAGCACCAAGATGAACGCTCTTGTTGCAGGATGGCAGGTACCACATGCTTCATTTTGAAGATGGGAAAGCTTTTTTTGAGACTGATACATCATCTCCACATATACTCTGCTAGTCTAGATACTGCTTATACTGCTTGTAGTGCTGTGCTTTGACTATTGCTCTTCCCAGTTCAGGCTTCTGTTGACAATCTGTCAGCACCACTGATTAAAACACTGGCATGAGGACATTATTACTTAGCAGAGCACTTCCTGTGCTTTGCCCTTCTGCAGCCTGGGAACAGTTGGCTATGTCTACACTTCTGTTTTCTTGCTTTAGAGTACGCAGAGAATGTATGTAATCTGGTCATTGATAATGCATGATTTCCTCTGCTTCACATCTGTAATTCATATGCAGAATCCAATTCCTTTGCTGTCGGTTTCTGTACATTGTATTTACTAGATAAGTAGGGAATTCTGGAATAACTGTTTGAACCAGTAGAATACAGTAACTTAACATTAGTTCTTGGATTTATATATTCTTATTTAGAACTGAAGCTAATGAGGTGTTAAAGTGATGCATAGCAACCAAGATTATGCTAATCTGGTTTTAGTGACATGAACAGGAGAATCTTAGAGCTTCTTTTTTAAAAGCAAGTATTTTGTTCAGTCAGTTGAACAAAGGGGTAAAGTAGTCTGATTCTCTAAAATGAAGTATATTAAGAGCATTAATAGCTGCCTAAAACACATTCCTATTTGACAGTTTACTCTTCTGTTTTGCGTAAAAATGTGGTTTAAAAAAATATGCAAAAGTTAGCCTGAAATGAAATATAACATGTACACTTATTGTTAACATAGAACTTATTTGATTGGGGTTTTTATTTGTTGGAAGAAAGTGCTCCAGGCACAGCATACTGAGCATCTTTGGAATGTAATGTTTTTTCCTGTTAAAATGTCTGTTATGAGCAACTATATTGTGCTTGTATGATGTCCTCTTTGGAAGTTCAGATATGATTCCAATGTAATGGCAGTTTACCTAACAGAGAGAATTGGGTGAAATTAATTAAAAAGAACAATTTTGCTTCTTCCTCCCCCCCGCCCCGCAATCTAAATGTTGAAGTTCTTTGAATTAGAGGGGAAGTTTCTGGTTTGATACTTGCATTTCTGCATTTTAAAAGAACTTAAAATGTGTCAAAACTCTTGGCATGATTGCTGTCCTTTGTGCAGAAATCTAGCTAGTGATTTTTTATTGCACATAAAGCTACTGGGAACAGTAAAATCACGGCTTTCATTAATTCTGTTATCAATCTTTTACTGATGTCTGCGAGTGGTATTCAGATGCATAGGGTATTATTTCTGTTGTCTGTACCTAAAACTTGATTAAACTTCATCTTCAGCAATTCACAGCACTAAATACATGCTTTGTGAAAATTGGAGCAACCTGAAACAGTGGTAATAACAGGTTAGGTTTATTAATGCTGTTGATAAATGGCCAGTTCATTTAGGAGTCTGTTGAACTAAAGGAAAAGGAGCACTGTTGCTGCATCTTCAGATTATCTTGGAACTTTTCAAAGGTAGAGACTTTTAAGCAATTCCGTGCTTCTTGATCTTAACTACTGCACCACTGACTGTTCTAGGGAATGTTCTAGTGCTTATTTTTCCTGTGTAGTACATGGCCAGTACCACAAATAAGCTAACTTGGCCTAAGTGACAATAAGAGATATTTTTACCAGCGTAATGGTATCTTGTTTGAGGGGTGGTTTTATGTCAGACTTTACACTTGTCCGAGATGTACTGACCTGTTCCTTTCAAGTGCTATTTAAATTTCTCTAGTGTGAAATAAAAGCTGCTTTTGCTTCAGAAATAGGTATGTGCTGACTCATCACTGTTACATCCTTTAGATCTGCTTGTTCTACCCTGCGCCTAGTTCACAGCAGCTGCATAGCTTTCCGAACAGTGATGAAAGATGGGGAAAGAAATAACAGGATAATGGGAAAATTTAATCATTGAAGAGTTAGGGATCCTGGGAATATGTGGGCTTTCCTCCCACTCCTTTGCTTTACAGAAAGGTTATATACTTAGCCGGTCCCTGGCTGCAGTTCAATTTTACTAGCTCAGAGCTTCTCCAGTTTTTGGCTGCTCCTAACATTCCCCGTTTACAGTTAATGGAGAAATTCACTGTATTCTGACTTTAATGAAGCCACTTCTGTCATGAAGTGGCAACAGCGAAGTGGAGGCTTCATGCAACTGACACAACAAATGCATTTGACTAGTGCCACACTAGTAAGAACATCGCTGTAAAGGAAGAGAAATGCAGTATCTTGGGAGGAAGAAGAATAATACCTTGAATGACAAGTGTCATAAGCATAGGATAGACTTACGTGAACAATAAAGGACAAGTATTTGTAGGAAGTGAAAACATAGGGATTTCACATAACAGTTTGCCTGGTTTGGGGTTTTTTTTTTGGTAGGCTTTTTTATATTTTTACTTCTGAGTGACGAGTGTGAAAGCAAGTGCTTTCTCAGTAGACAAACTTGAGCTGTTGTTAGCTACATTACAAATAATGTGACCACACAGTTTGCAGAAGGCAGGAAATGGCTTTCTGTCATACTTCCTTTCTAGGGGAATGCTTCATCATGACACTGCTCAAAACTAAAGGTTAACTTGTCAGCTCTGGGAGACACCCAGTTTCACACTCTGGAGAAACTGGGTGCCAGCAGATCAGGTTTGGTTGCTAGAATGCAACGTATTGGTTTATTAATGTAATTCCATCACAGTAACTGACTGATCACTCAGTTTCTCCATGTGCATGTACAGGAAATAAAACGAAGCTTTCAGTAGTGCCAGTGATCTTTCTACAAATGTCCGAATTGCCATATACCAGATTTTCTGAGAACAAGTGCTCTGTTTGCTGCAGGGTCAGTACAGAAATCAGGGCTTTTTGTAAGAAAGAAGTACATCTAATCAAATAAACATTCAATAAGAATGTGGGGTTTAAGCAGCAATATACAAACAAATAGAAGTTTATGGAGTGCTTCTTAAAAGAAACCTAGATTTCTGCAGTCAGTCAACACTTCTTTTTTTGCCATGTAGGGTGTATGCTTCAATTTGTAATGTTTTAGATAGCCAATAGTTGTAGCTGAGGGCCTTTAAATCAGTTTGTGTTTGCTTGAGATACATGGCAAGAAACAGTCTGTATGATCTCAATGGCTATTTCAGATTTCCATCTGATCCAATTTGTGCATCTATAAAGTGGAAGATATTGTTTTAACTTGCATTGGTAGCAGTGGTATAACAATGATTAACAAGTTTGGTTTGTGAGTCTTGCATGAGGCTGCAGTAGGTAGTGAGTGAAAGGGAGGTAGCTATTTACTGGCAATATCCTTTAAACCCTTGGTGATGACTAGTATGTTAATTAAAACCTGGGTGAATGCAGCTGATGATGGCCTGCTCTGGTATTTCTGGAGCTGAAACACAGACCAGTCTGACTCATTGTAACACTCCAAAAAAGCTGTTAAAGAGAGCTGAATTAGACCCGTTTCCTAAAGAATTCTTTACACTTAATATGGTCTCTATAATCAGCTCAATATTAGCTGAATTCCTGAAGAACTTGTTTGGTGGGGGTGAAGTAGAATGTGTAGCTTCTAGGAGGGAATTGAAAGCCTAATAGTATTCATAAAAACAAAACAAAGTTCTACTAATATAATATTCAGTGAATGGAAAAGAGCATTGCTTTCACTATTAGAAAATATTCTCTACATGTATTTAATCTTCAATTTCTATTTTTCTAAATGCTGATCTGAGTCTAATCACTTTTCACATTAAGACTGAGCAAATACTTGTCCTTGTTCTAGAAACAAGAGTGCATGCATGTTTCTTTCTATGCTGGCTTTTTTGCAGATAAGGCTTTTACTTTCCAGACCTCATTAAGCAGTCAGTTGAGCAGGCTAAATGAGAGTTCCAAGTGGTAATGGATACTTACTTGATGTAAGTACAACAAGATTATGAGATACTGGAATGCTGAATACTTAACTGGCACAGTATAATTCATATTACAAATAAATGCATCAAGTAAATAATTCAGGCATTTATGACAGTAGCATGATCTTCTACTTGTTAGTAGGGCAGATCTGGGTCACTAGATGGGGGGAGGTGTTTTCTGCTTTGAGCCTTTTATCTTCCATTCCATGTATCTGATTGGATCTTAGCCTTTTCCAAAAATAAATGCCTCCTTTTTAAGGTATTTAAGCCTGAATGGAATACGAGTAGGCAGAAAGCTTACAACAAAACATGTTTGTGAAAACCAAGATGCCTTATTTTAGCCCAGTTTACCCACATGCTTAGGTTCTTATTTTGTTTTGTAACATTATAGGTGGTTGTTATGATGCTTAGATAATAGTGCAAATCTTGGCTTGATTTCTCCAAGCTCAGATTACAGTTATTCAACTATAAAGAAGTTCAGAATCAAAAAATTCATGCTTTGGGAGTTAAGAAAGATTAGAAAAATAAAACCAAAACCAAGGCTGTAAAAGTATAATTCATCTTAGGGCAGCAGAGTTAGTGAAGCCGGAATTCCTTACCTGTCTTGCTCAGGTTCTCATAGCTAAGATTCTGAAATTATTCGGCAAATGAGGCACTTGCCTCTCTCCCATACAGGTTCTCTGGTGTATAAGGGATAAATATATGCTGTTGCATAAAGTTACCGTGTATCTTTTCTCTGTATTGCTGGCTACCTTCAAAGATGATGTAAAAGCTGTTTTCTGAGATCTCTTTGTGAAATTTGGTTAAAATGGGGATTGAAACAAAAAAATAAATATGAAAGAACACAAGTTATTTATAACACTGAGAGTTCAAAAATGTTGGGAATCAAGGTCTTGCTGATAGTCATCTGAAGGCTTTCTAGTTTGGCAGAATTAGCAAAGCGTTTGTGACATGGGTCAGGGAGGGTTTTAACTGTCTTCTGTCGTCTGCTTATACTGGCATTCTTTAAATAATTAAGGATAACTTAACATGTTTTCCCTACCAAGTGACTTGTGAAACATTAAATAAGCAGTGGGACCATTGTAGTATATGTCACAAGTAATGATGAAGATGATCTTATCTTAGTCAATGTCCATACTGTTATCAGAAGCAGATTCTCCAAATGTAATGATTTTTCTCTTAGTGATCCAAGAGCTCTGTTTTTATTAGATCATGTCTCATGAACTGAACATTAGTGATGTGCTGATGATTTAGTACATTACTGCACTACATGTACTAAATCGTCAATTAGAATGCTTTTGAATTAGTTCTTTTTTAAACTTTTCAGCATCCATCTTTCCCCTTGCCCTCCTGATTTGGAAGGAAGAGCTTGGGTCTACAATCCCGGTAGAACTTGGGTACCTTCTGGTAGGATTTGTATGAGAGGGTCTAAACCAACTTAATTTCATACCTGATTGCTCCACAGTAACTTAATAAATGTTGGAATTCTACATTTATTTTTTTTTCCCTCCCCTGAAAGAATATTACTCAGCCATGCACCACGCCTGCAGAATGCTGTACTCAGTTGTTGCCTTTAGTAGCTGTTGAGTACATTGCTTGTTTTGAAATGCCATATCTGAACCTTTCTACCAGTCAGGACTTTGACATTCAGAAATATTTGAGTTTATTGTCTTGGGGTATGTTTAATTAAAAGTAAGTTTTCCTATTTCCCAGTCTTGCAGCCAAACCTCAGTGGTAGGGCTGCTGGCTTCCTGACAGAGTCACTTTCTGACTATACAGAATGTGTATAGGTTTTTTGCCAAACTGCAATTGGCAGCCATAGGAAAACCACTTTGTATCAATTGCTACCTCAACAATGATGAGGCCATAGAAAGAAAGATATGTAGAATTGCTAGGAGATAAGTTCTATGCATTTGAGGGTGGCTGCTTTAACTCATCAACAAGATGTGACAAAAAAAATATCCTGAAAAACAAAGGCATAATGGCACATAACAAGTGGATGAACTCCTCTGTGTTACTGCATTGAGTGCTGAGAGAATTTGTATTATGTGAAGAGAAAGGGGATCAACTTTGTGTTTACCTTCAAGTACATCATTGTTGTCACGAGGTTCTGTTCCACTTGGTGCTGTGCACTGATTCTTAAAAAGGAAGCAAGTGAACTGCATGGATTTAGAATGAGAATTGCTACGCTAAGTGAATCCCTGAACCATATTGACCAAGGTTTTTTTTTCTTTTCAATAATTAATTTTCATAACAATAAAAATATTGGCAGTTATGCTGAAAAGAACCTAGGTATTTCTTAGCAGAGTCTGAATAGAAATCACCTCTGGACTCTCTAGTTCTTTCTGACTGTTAAGTAGTCACATAAAGAGTAATAAAATCTGCTTATTCAAAGCAAGTTATAAAGATAAGAATGCGTTCTGAAGAGCAAGGTTGGTTTGTGATGTCTTTTACTGTACCCCAAAAAACGTTGTTTATCCATTGTCTGTTTGAGTAAGATGGAAAGAAACAAGGATGGGTTTCACTACTCAAAAACAGTGTATACCTTGGCTGTTAATTCTGTGGAAAAAAATTATGTTGTAGAACAGATGCTGTGTATAGATGCTTCATTTATGGTTTTAAGTAGTGAATAACCAAACTCATCAAGTTATTGCAGAGTCTCTCATGTGATTTCTGGAGTAGTGATTAAAACCTGTTTTGTAGACCATAGTTTCAGAGGTGTTTAAAGCCATACTGAACAAGATTGTCTTCTCATTGGGCTACTCTAAATAGGAGCTATTACCTTGAACAGGAACTGGGTAACATCTGATGTCTGCTTAAATGATATGTGCACTTGCACACTAGCTCATTTGGTTTGAAAGAATTTCTTTTCCTCCCCTGCTGATGAAATAATTTCTAATGCTAGCTTGTATTTACATGTATGTTCATAGGGTAAAATGAATTTAATTACAAGGAAAAAGGGGAAAATTGAAAAAAAGTGTATGAAAATTAACATTTATGATTGCAGTCACTCGTTGGATCAGTAACTTGAATTGGGTACAGCAGATGATTTATGTACTTGTGTATCATGCATTTATAATTTGTGCTGGAAAAAAAATTTCTCAGGTGCTGTAATTTTCCAAAACTGATCTCTCAGCCATATGGAAATGTGAATTGCAAATTCAGTGCACAGCACAGTAATCCCTTGGTACGGAACAACCAATTACAGTAAGCAACCACAATTAGATGTGCTTAAATCTCCGACAAAGTAGCTCTATATCTAACTTCAGGTAGTAAGTAAAAATAATTCTGCAGTTACAGACTGTGAATTACTTACTAGTTAACATATGCAAGTTTTCCTTAGGTTTACATGGGACAATGATGGTGTAAAAGGACAGCTATGGTTGCTTATAGTGGAAGGTAACTCAGGACTCAGAAACAGTGCTAGATGTCTTAATCATTATCTTAGATATAAACCAGCTTAGCTTCTGAACTTTAAGTATTTCCTGATACTGGGTAAGGCACACTAGTTTTTCCCCTCCCTTCACAGTAGAGCATTTGCTAATTATTTTCACTCAGCTTTGTTACATGCCTGATTTTTCAGTTGTGTTTAATGTTATTAGTTGTTGCTCTGGAAATAAACATTAAACGGAAATGGGGTATCATCACCGTACACTAGCAGTTCTGTGAAATACAGTTTAAAATTAACCTGCTTTTTCATGAGCATGCAGGAAAGCACCAAATGCTTCCAGGCTTTTAGGAGTATTTTGTGCTAGAAGAGAAAATAGAATGAAAAAAAATATACTTTAAACAAGAAAAATGGAGGAAAAATTCAGATGGTTCCTACCAAGAGGCAATAATATTGCAGAGGCTGCCTCTGCAGAGAGGCTGTAGATTTAAGAGCACTGAATAATTTCAGAAAGAGATTCTTTCTACAAAGTAATCTAAATATGGTTAATGTGATAAACATGATTTCATAATCAGTTTAAGTGGTCTATCATGTCAAACTCTTGCTAGTAATGGGAAGTCATTTTGTTCTTCAGGTTTTTTACACTGAAGCTCCAAAATCTGTCTAGACTCAAATGTGGACTTTAATGGCTAACGTTTTATGAATTTACCCTTGTTGTCTAATGCTAATTGCTAATTAATTGCACTAATTGCCTTTTGGTGCTTATTTTGGTCTGTGTCGTTACTGTTAAAATATGTCACTAACCTGCATTACTACACAAAGCATAGGGTTTTGGAGAGGTTGTGTATCTCTGAGGGGAGGTTCGAGTGGATAAGAAAACCATCTTTGTATTGAAGAGACAGCAGTTTGTTCACCTTTTATCCACATACATTTATCCTCTACACAGATAACATTAATTGCTGTTGAAGAAATTCTGAATTTGACCTTTATCAGCACAAAATGGAAGTACAGTTTCTACACATTTCTAAGTAGTAAGTTTTGGAAATAGGCACATGGGTAAGAAGAATGTGTCTGCAGTGCTGAAATAGGTGGCAATACAAGCTCTGTGGAGACAGTACTGTAGTCTCTGACAGCTTTTCTAAGTGACAGAAGTAGACAATTTTATTGTCATCAGCTGGATCTCCTTTCATATAGTTCCTCTTTATACTTTAACTCCTTTACAAATTCTGCTGTCTAGAGCTGTTGATGTGTTTGAGTATATAATTTAGGCAGGGAGTAGAAGGCAAGGCTGTGGAGGCCTGTCTTGAAACTGGAAGTTGATCTGTTGAGACTTGCTTATCTTGAGTCCACCCCTGTTCTATGATTCCATAATTCCCCTTAATTATAGATGCTTTCTGGATGTTATGTAGTGCCTAGGGGCAAAATAAAAGTCTAGATGCGTGATTAGAGAGTCTCTTCTCAAAAGGTCTCAAATTTGAGTGCATGACAGCAAGTTAATCTTGGAAAGCAGGGGTGATTTAGAGTCTAAAAATCATACGAATGGTGGTTATTAGGGTTGCAATAAATCCTGGATATGGAAGTACCATGGTCATGATACCAGGTAGTTCTCTTCATTGAACTTTAACTTAGGTCCAGGCTCACTTGAGTGAGATAGGTGTTCCTCCAAAGCAGCTGAGCCCTCTGTGGCACAGAATTGCATAAAGAAATAGAGAACGGCATGAATTAGGAAGTTTGCATATAATATCACATTTTACCATAATTTACATGCCTGACCCTAAAGTTTTCTGCAGTTTTTGAAGTCTAGACCATGAAACTTTGCAAACTTTCCAGGAATATCAAATTCCATGACAAATGGGATGGTTGGGTGTGTGGGGGTGTGTGGGGGTGTGTGTGCGTGTGTGCGCGTGTGTGCTTAGATCTACATGTATTAACCCAGCATATATTTTTGCAAGTCTCTGTATGCTGTTAGGGATATTAGTTGCATCAAACCACTCCATTGTTTCCTGAGTCTACGGAGAGGACATGAGGGCTAACACTGATTCACGGATAACATTGTGATTTATGTCCTCTGGAGCTTTGTTAGATAGGAAGCGATGGTGAAACAGGAAACCAGGCATTGTATGGAAATGTCCGTAAGTGTGTAACTAGAGGAAAAAGCTGCAAAAGTAATTTGTGAAATAATATATTTATTATTGTGCCTGGCAGGATACTGTAATTGTTGATAATAATGCAAGGGACTAACTTGAGCTAAACCTGACTAACTGAACTGAAGCAGTGGGGGGAGGAAGAAAATAAGCTTGCAGACACTGATGAAAGTAGCAACATTTTGGTGTAATCAGAGCCAAAGAGATACTGAAATGAAAAGTTATTCAAATTTATGTAAGCATATTGTTTTCACTGGTATTCGTAAACTCATATATGTTTAACACTAGTATTGTAAGTATGATCATGTTTTGCCCTATGGTGAAATTTACTAGAACGAAATGTGCCGAAGCAGTTGTATAATTGTATTTGGCATCAAAGAACTAACTGAACTTGACTATTGAAAATGACAAGGTGAAGTTTGTGTGTGTTTCTTGGTTTTTTTCTTTCCCCTTCTTTTTTTTAATGGCTACTGAAGGACATGTGTGAATATATGTATCTGAACAGTGTAAAACCCTTCATAATATGCTTAACCTTGATCACCTTTTTGACTTATTTTACTGAACAGCAGCAATACTGTATTACAAAGCTAACTTGTTTACTACAACGAAGTTGTTGATAACTTAAGAAGTTAGGGTTAATTCTTACTTTGTCTGGCATGATAGGCTTTGAAGGCTACAGATACATTGTACTAACCTGAGTTTCCTTGTGTGGAAGAAAAATTCTTTCTTTAGCTAGAAAGTTTGTACTCCTACTATTTGGTTATGCAAAATAAAATAGAATAGTGTGGCTGTCCTGTCATTACATTCTAAGATACAGGTCTTGCTGAAGTACATGAGAAATACAGGTGGTGTCATTGTTTCTTTTGCTGTCTAGTCTAGGACTAGGATTTGCAGTATTGCTTATGCTGTATTAACGTCTTCTTCTGTTCCGCTCTTCCCTGTTTCCACACCCTTCCAAGTGTTTATAGAAGAGCATGTACTTAAAATGAATGTGCTAAGACTTAAGTGAAAATAGCCTGCTTCTCAACAGGTCCAGAGGTGTCAGTATCCTGCTTGTAATCACAAGCCACCCTTAAAGAAAGTGTTCATAGTACTGTTATGTAGGAGTTACATAGTATGTGAAGTTGTGGTAAATTTAAAGACAGGAGATCTCCCTTTTATTTTGAGGGGGAAAGAAACCCAGCTGAGGAAGAAGGCACTTGGTGCATTAATACATTACTGTGTTGTGTTTTCCAGTAAAGCTACCCATTCAGTTGTGAGCTGCTTCCTAATCTGACATTAATCTAACCACATATCCTCTCTGCCCCCAACATTGTAGCAACTTGCTTGAAGTTTTGCATAGACGTGAGTTTACAGGATGATTGTGGCACATAAATCATTCAGCAGAGATGAGGCTAGCTGTTTGCCCTGATTTACTGATCTCTATAACTCTGTCATAGCAACATTTGTCCTGCAATTCTAGGTGTTCAGATACTGGAAACAGCTATCTGTCATTCCTAGGACGTGACTGCAGTTGCATTTGAAATGATTTCTGGTTTTGTGCTTCAGCTGAATGTTGCAAGTTTTCAGAACTCAAAACCACGTATCTGTGCTGCCCAGGAGTTCTGATTTTTACATTTATTATTAGTATTATTTTATTTTTTTTCCTTCACTGTGGCTCAATTATATATACATAATAACTGAAGTGATCTCTAATTGCAATACATCAAGTAATACAATCACAACTATGTGGCCTTGCTGGGCTCCACGTGATCTGTGGCTACCTGTTGAGAATGCTTGTTGTGCTTGCACTTTTTTTTGCCCTGACTTGAAAATGTCACAAAAAAATCAGCAGAAATGCAGAGAAATATCCACATACTGGTATCTGTTAGTGTAACAGTTCTTTAGTTGAATGGACGTTCTAATAAGTAGCCTTAAGTAATAATATAATTTACTTAGAGCTCAAGTTCTACACATGGTAAGGATAAATTGCTTTGAAGCTTTCCCACGCAAGCTTTCTGATGTATTAATCACAGTTAAGAAAAACAATGCGTTTTGTCCAGACAAGAGGAATTAACTTCTTTGTTTCCCTTCCAGAAAGGGTGGCACATTAAAGGCTTAGGCTTTCAGTTACTGAACTTAGGTGTCTAGGATTTGTATCTCTGTTTTTCTTCTAAGGTGTGACTCAGTCATCACTGGAAAGCAATACATCCTCATGAAAGAAAACAATCCACAGAGATATTGCTGAATTTAACTTAGTATGTTCATCAGAATGTACTTGAAGACACTCATATTAGCAGAAGTAATATACAAAATCTTTTTCCCATTACTTCCAGAGACATGTGCGTTGTAATGTGTAAGGTAGTAGGATGGAGAGCAAGATGTACTTGGACTGCATGATTTCATCGCATTACTGTGGACAGAATAAAACAAGAAATTAAGTGAAGCCAAGTAATTTAAACATCTCTTGCAACAAATGGCTGATGTAGTAGCTTCTGTATGGAGTGTCATGAGATAGGTCTGTGCAGAGTTAATCTTACCCTAGATATCACCAAAAATAGCTGTTTGCTGTTGTCCAAATTCTTATAACTCTACTTCATAGTCTGCCTAGTGGTGTAGAAGCTGAATGCAATCTTTAAAGTAGTTTCAAGGATGTCACTTGTAGTGGTGCATGAGAAGAGATTGCAGACTCTTGAGGTTACAATGCCTGAAGGTTTGGGGTGGGAGTAGTGTTGATGGTAAATAAATGGGCGAATAGATTAAATGTGATCACTGGGGAATAGAACATCCTCAGATACATATATCCACTTTGATTTTTTTGAAATACAGCTTTTTTTTCCTTGGGCAATTAGAAAAAATAGCCCCTTAGAACGCTTGGGGGAAACTGCTGCTAAAAACCAACAAGCAGTTTGCATGGGATGCTAGCCTTATTTAAAATCCAAGTACTGACAATAAAATGAATGAGAATGGGACCAAAGCTGATTGTGTACATTCAACTAATGTGACAACTGCTGGTAAATTCATTGCTAAGCAGCTGAAAATAGATGCATATTCATAGAAATATAAGTTGGATGTTTCTGGTCAATGGCAGGCTGAGGACTGCAAGCCAAATTCCAAGTTAGAAGGAACGGATGTCAGGAAAACCTTCCTCTCTCTCCTTTTTCTCGTAGGAGGACTTCCCCTTGTATTTTCAATTTAAAAAATCAAGTTAATAGAAAGTTACCAAGGCAATATTGTAATGAGAAAGTGTTTAGCCCTTATCTAAAATCAATATGCCTGTCTGAAAATAATGTGCTTGCTTTACAGGCTGCAAAGGTTAAGGCATAGCTACCCTGAACTCTAGTGTTGTCTGCAACTGAGCACTACAACAAATCCCTATTTAATAAATACACTGATATGGAGGCAAGAGTCCAGTAACTTGGTTGAGCATGTTCAGGGAAACAATAAGGAAGGACTAAATCATCCCTTAATCAGTGCTTTCTCTGACTTATTGCCATTCATAAGCTCTGTTACTGAAAGTTTTTTGGAGAATATTTATGAAATGGTCTCAGATATACAATTGTATGAACTAGTAAAAAATTCTTCATATTGAATGCTAGGCTTTTATTAATTTAAGCCTATTTTCTGTTTCTGTCAGATGTAAGCTAGCAAATGACAGTGCAATAACTGTAGGTGGAGAAATTATTGGGACAAAGGACTTCTAGATCTCAAAAAATAAAAATAAAAAGAATAGAGCATTTAAGGTTCCACGTGTCCCAGAAACAATTCTAGCTTAAGTGGTCATGCTCAACAGAGAATGCCTTTTATCACAGTCCAAAATGGAATTGTGTTTGGACTTGTAATGTCACTGAACTGTGATTCAGTTCCCCTGGTCTTGTTTGTTATTGCAGGTTTGCAGCAAGTTGTGACAGTATGGCTCCTAAAAATGATTTTTGCAGACTATTAGCAGAGTAATAAAGGAGTAATGAAGAAAAACTCACCTGTCTGTTGTGTGAAGTTGGCTAGAAATAAGGTTAGAGAAAACTGGAGCTAACTTTGTTTCCCCTTGCTGCTTCTGAGCCCTGGAAAAGGAGGGTGCATACGTGTTTATTCTGTTGTGAGGGGTAGGTTGTGCAAGCTCTGTTTTATTTGAGGGAAAAAGCAAATTAAGCTGGTAGTGGAGTAGGTTGAAGAGGAGAAAGCTGTACCAACTTCAACAATAACATTTCTCCAGTGTTCCCAAACAAGACACTGCAGAGAATGCTGACATTAAATAGAGGAATGAATACAGAATCAAAGTTTGAAGTTGCAATGGGTTACAAGAGGGGCTTTAAGACTGAAATCTGTTTAGGTTGTTCTTTTTTCCCCTTCATAATGCTCCATAACTATACAGCAAATATTGGTCTTTGTGATTTCTGGAAAAATAAAACTTTTTTTTTTGAAAAAAAAAAAAGAAAAGAAAAAACCCAAACATATTTGTCTTTTAAAAGTATGACATTAATCTCAATTTGTCTTCTGTTCTTGAATTGTTTTGCTTTTTGTAAGTATGATAGGCTTATGGCATGGTCATGTTCAATATGGGAATGATACTAGGTCAAGCCTAGCCGCTAATTTGCTACAAAATGCAGTGATTCTGTGACTCTTAATAGCTTTGAAGCACCAAGACTTGTTCAGCTGCTCATCTGCTTTTGTTTTCCTCCACCTTTCTAATTCTGTTGCTTTGCAGACAATCTAGTGACTTTTATTCTTGATTCAATGCATGTTAAAGCTGATGAAAGGGCTGCTGTGTTTGCTTTTATACCAGCCTGGGATAACAACTGTGCAACATGTGAGTTTAAGCACAGGAAGCTAAATATCCCAAAATGATTGTGTTAAGTACAAAAGACAGGACTTTACCTTCAAATTACTTAGTAGCTTCTGGTGGTAAATTAAGGCAGGCAATAACAAGCTGAAATGAGTATCCCTGGCCAGATATACTTCTCAAGTAGTTCTGCTTATATTAACACCTCAGTTGCTATTGAACAGTCAATAAGCTGTTCAGGCACTGCTACAAAAATATAGTAGTAATAAAATTTTTATTCAGTGTTAAATGTCAGGTATTGCTGTATAAAAATTGTCCTGGTAGGACACACTTATTAATTCTTACCTTCACATGATTTCCAAGCAGAATTTATTGCTTCAGCTTATTTTAAAGGAATTTGTATCCCTTCACCTTGGAAATTGGAAGCATAATTAAGATGAAAGCAGGAAAGCCTTTATGTTAAAGATTTGCTTCACCAAATGTTTAACTGCCACTGTAATCAGGCAAGAACTGAGTTTTATCACATGTTAGGGAGAAACAACAAACCACAAACCAAGCTCTGAGTCCCAGTAAAGTGTTCATGACAGAATTAAATTTCCCCTCACAGAATTTTGCCTTATCCTTCCTCATGAAGCAGTACTTCAAAGGACTCCAACAGCAAACATCATCTGATGGGAGAGCTGCAGCTTTCTTTGGCAGTTTCAGCATCGATGCTGTCCAGTGCAAGTAACTGATAGCTTTAAAAAGCTTAATTGGGAAGGACTTTTTTTGAGCTGAATCATAAAACTTTCAAACCTGTGCTGGTGCCTTACGGTGACGTTGTGCTGTGTTAGGTTTGGGAATGCGATGCTTCCCTCTACTGGCCGACACAGAGAGGATATTTCGTTGTCTGGTGAAACAAGCAACAAAAATAGGTTAAAAAGAGCAGCCTATGCTTAGGACTGACGTTAGAGGATTGTCATCGCAGTCTCTTACACATCATGAATTGAATCCCTTACCTGCATCACAAAACGGTTTCACGTTGTAAAGTGATTAAAATTACATCGAGCAGTTTTGGGGAAGGGTAAGTACACAAATATTTAGAGCTAACTCGTGTCTACTAGTAACAATAATGCAAAATATTTGCAGGACATTACAAAGAGTGTACAATGAAGTATATGAATTTTTCAAGGAAGACTCTTATGCATTGTAGAACATCAACCATATATAGCCTTTGACTAATATTTAAAATGGATTTATCTTTCAGCTCAACTTCAAGAGTTTAAATGCTCCTTTAATTTCAGGTGAGAATTTGTGTAAAAATCTCATCCTGTGAGTTGATGCAAAACCCCCACAAGTTTTGTGGTCATTTTCAGTATCTAAGATAACAAGAAGCTTTTACTGTGGTGTATTCTCCACTAAATGAGTTACCAGTGATGGTAATATCCTAATCAGCATGAACATTCAAAGGTGCTCAGTACAGTTTAAGACTGTGTTGTGTATGAGAGCTTCATGCTGTCAAAGCACTTGTGTATCACAGGATGCTCTTTCAAGTGATCAAGAGACTTCTATGTTTGCACCACAATTTCTTCCTTTCTCAAATGATGCTATTTTTGCCTCTTGTGTAATGTTGCAGATTCTTTGCCTTTGTAGCTAGAGATGAACAGCTTGCTGAGAGACCTTTTCTTCCCTTTAAAAGTGTAAGTTCTTATGTTAAATTGGCCATAGCTGCTGGGAGGCTTCTCAGGTTGGCTCCCATGAGATCCACAGACTGAAGTTCTACACTCAGGACTGTTCAAGTGGATCCGCTGTGCTCTTGTTGTGCAGCTGTTACCCTGTAGTAACAAGCAGAAGGTTGATTGCTCTGGTGTTGGGAGTGCACATTAGCTGGAAATTGCCAAGGAGATGAGTATCTCGTGTGGTGGTCTTCTGTCTGTTTGAGTCTCCCTAGCACTTTTTTTATCACTACACTTACAACAATTTAGTTCTTGGTATGTTGGCTTAGTTTTCTTTCATATTCTGTGCTTTTTGGAGTGTAACCTGTGCTAATTAAATGATGTTTCTTCCTGAGGGCTGTCAGTTATGGCAAGCAAGGTAGCAGCTGCACCATGCTGATGATGAATGACAAAACCTGTGTTAGAGTGGTGCTTCTGCCCAGTCAGATAGAATAGCTGTAGTATTGGGGATTTTACAGTAAGCTTTCACAACTGTATAGCTGAAGTCACAAAAAGTAAGAATTTCTAATGGAAGGCTGTCATTGGCAAATATACACATTGCTGCCTCCTTGGAGTTAGCAGCCAGAAGTAGGCTGACACTTAAATTTCATTTCCAGTTGAGGTTTTGACCTTCAGAGGCTTTGTGCTCTAGGTTCCATGTCCATATAATAGAAACAGAGTTTAAGTCACAGGAATATTGGGTATATAATTTTCATAATACTTCCCAGTATCTTGATGAAAGGAGGTATGTAGGTGCAATTTACACTAGATGAGTCTGAATTGCACACTCAACTAAGTCTTTCAGTTAATATACAATAAAATCATAATTATGTTCCTAGTATCCTTGGCAACAGATTACGGTCACAAAAGGTGATATTACAGTTCAGTATTAACTACTGATAAAGAGATCAAAAAGAAGGAAGAACAGAATCGTTTGTGGGGTGTAAACAAACATGATGTAAGAAGTATTAAATGCATTGCAGGGAATATAGAGAGGTATGGTCTCTAAAGAAATGAACAAATCACTTTCGTAGTTAGGGCATGAACTTTAAGAGATTGTGTGTTTGATGATTCAAATTCATACGAAGTGATAGTGTTTATCGGATATGGATTAGTTTCTCAAGAGGAAATTGTGTCAAATTTTCTTTTTAAGAAAGGCAGCCCATGAGACACAAGTATTATCAGGTGATGAACTGAAGATAACTTGTTTTATCAGAACTGTTTTTACAGAGGAATTACCTGATTATAAATCCTTGTGCTGTAAATACTTTTTAAACTCTGCAGTGTTTCATGATAAAAATTCTTTATAATTTTGAGCTTGAGCTTGCAAGCCATGTATAGGAATACAGGAAATGTATTCCCTTCCCTTATATACCCCCTCAGAAAAGGTTAATACTGTAAGAAACACTTCTTGTACCAGTACATCTTTTTAAATATCCCTCTGTCTCCATTTACTTTCTACTCAGTACTTTTTAATGCTATAGTTCTCACCAGCATGTAGTGAGCTTACTTTCCTGTCCCCTTTTCTCCCTACTCTTTTTGCAATAAGAACTGATAGAAGTTATAACTTTGGAAGGCAGAATTCTTCTGTTTATTTTTGAAGAAATGATTCTGTCACTATCTGGATGACAAATTCTACGCTTCAATTCCTAGCTGTGGCATCAGTAAGGAAGATGGAAATGAGGAGGCAGTTAGCAAGGTGTGTGTAGAATATTTGTAGAAATAAGATCTCTGCAATAGGACAATAATGGATAGAAGGAAAGGGTAATGCAGGCATGTGAATTCTAAATACTTTCCAACCTGAAATAACACTGGCTTCTGGGAACATATTTTAACTGATTTTTGTGTTACAACTGAGGCAAAGAAGAATAAGGCATAATATGGCATTATTGGACACAGTTTGAGGTTGGAAATGACGATGCTGACTGCTTTGAAGTGACTTAATGTAAATTTTCCCCACATGCATGATTTTAAGTCTAAAATTGGGTGACAAGAGCGCTGCAATTTACTGTGTGATAATACATCTTGCTTCTGACAGATTGGGTTACTAAAGTTTATTAAAGTGCATTTGGTAGTAAATATCAAGACCTGGTTTTGCTTTCAGTTTAAATAAAGATCTTTATAGGAGAGGGAAGACATCAGAAGACAAAATGATTCTGTGATTATTTATTGACTTACGGGTGGGTGGTTTAGAGCCAGGCTTTGTTTTGTGCATTTATATGCCCGCTTAATGATACAGTAGCAGCCTTACACTGAGACTGTTTTTACGGGAAACCATGAGAATTTAAAATGAACTGTATGAGGATATATTGCTAGTGCATGCATGAATGTGCACGTGTGCATCTATTACTGGATTGTGAAGTTGTCCTTTTTAATTGTCTGGAACTTGTGCAGTATTGTGGTGGTGATTAACTACTTGTGCTCTGATGTTCAGCTACCATAAGGCTGCAGAATAATCAAGCTTCAAACTGTGTACTTAAAGTAACTAACTGAAGGTTTAGGAAAACAAGTGTTAGCAAAACCTATTCTGTGAATAAATGTTTCAAGTAATTTAGATGATCTAATTATATTATAATTATATTTCAGTTGGTGAACAGAACGTCCCAGCTTGAGTTATCTCTATATTTTCTGCCAAATTGTGTAGATTAGATTTAGTTCCTTATTGCAAGACATTTGTAATCCCTCTGTTTTCTCGCAGTCCCTGGAGGTGTAACGCTGCATTGCATACTCATTCTGCTCGATGTGATGAGGAATTGCTAAAGTACTTGTCATAAAGGTAGGGATAGCTTTGCTTGTCATTAATTTAATAGTTTAATTTAGAAGCAATTGTCAGGAAATCTTGCATCTGAAATAGCTGTTACACTTTTATGCTCTATCCATACAGTGATGTTTTGTGCACTCTGCTCAAGTGCCTGTTTAACCATTCTTGAGGATGCCCCTTTGGTTGAGATTAAAAGCCCATAAATACTACTTCTCTCTGTGGCTGCACAAGATGGCACAACTGTCTGTAAGGCCCAATTACACATGGTCCCTGTATTTTCTAAAATAATGCTGAACTTCTCTTTGTAAATGTCCAGTAAAAAAGGAAGTGAAGTGACTGTGTAAAAGGAAGTTTCCCTGTGTCTAGAAATGAGCAATAGTAAACATAAGAACACATTACTTCCAGTTGCAGAAATGCCGATTATTAACAGTCCTCCTTAATGGTGACGTGAGTTTTTTTAAGCTAAAGTTCTTGTCAAATTAGCATAGCTATAACTAAGCATTAGATGTGTCTATGAGGAGCATGTCATTGGGAATACCAAAACTGAGCTTGAGATGTGCAGGGGAAATTGTGCACTTTGTTTGCATAAAAACTACATGGCCTTTTAAAATTTGGCTAGCAACACTTGAGTTATATCTGGAAATTGTAATTGTTAAAGGTGCTTCTGATCTATAGGTACAGTTTTGGAGGCTTTCCTAAAGTATTCATGCATTTGTTATGCAGTGGATTTTATCTTGGAAAAATACAAGTTTGGGGTTTTTACGTGATTTGTATTAATAACATAATTCTAATGTCTACCAAAATTTTACAGCAAGTGTCAAGACTTTCCTTCAGCTTTGAGTCTGGAAATCTTCTGATTGGTATGGACAAGCCCATCTTCAGTGTGAATATAGTCTGCTGAAGTTCTTCAGGATTGGCTCTCATGGGTTTTCAGAGAAATGTTCAGAATTTAATACCAAAGAACAGGAGACCATGTGGAATTGCGACGGAATTGTGTTCACATTCTGTTCACAGGGAAGGGTCCAAAAATTTTATTTGCCAGTTTTATTTGCCAGTTCAGTTCTAGTAGGTGAATGAGTTGCTGCACAAGCTTGTTTGGTACTATGAGGTAATTTTATGATTTTTATTCTACCCGGGCAAATTATTAGTACAGTAACTTTCTTTTACTCTGATTGCACTGATTTTTGTTCAATTTACTGTAATGTGTCCTCAGTTACCTGCATTAAATAGCACTTGGTGCATAATGTGGCTAATGAGTGAATACATTCACATCAATAACATATTGTATTTTTAAAAACCATTTTTGTTGAGGCAAGGAAAGCATCTGTTCGGACACAAAACATTGGCTACAGTTAGCATGTGTGAAAAGAGAACAGAAGCAATGCTTAACGCTTTCATCTCATCTTTAGAGGCATGATAGGAGTTGTATAGGAGGCATGATGGTGTAAAATTGTCTAACCCTTCTCTGATGAGCCTTGCTGAGATTCTCAGAAAGGGTAGGCACTGGAATAAGAATAAGTGGAAAACTTAATCTTGGCTGAGAGTCTGTTTCTCAGTCTGTACATTAGCATTAGATAGGAAAGGAAAATAAGAAATAACTTAGGTCTGTAGAACTGCAGAATTTTGCTAGAGATTGGCTGCAAGATTAAGGAGCTGTCTTGGCATGTTATGATTCAAAGACCAGGAGCCTTATCTGCCCTTCTATCCTAAGGAGTTTTTCTAGGAATTTCACACTTGAGATATCACACTGTAATTGGGTTAAATCACTGTATTTTGTCTCAATTTTCCTCAATACTTTGATTTTATCATTTTGTTCTATCATTATCCCTTTTCTGTCTCTTGGCTTGGCTCTAATTTCTTGAAGTAATTTGAGAAACGTATACTAATAGTGGTTGGGTGAGTGCTTTTGTACAAATGAGCATGCACAGCAGTGGATCCCAAAACTCCAATGCTAAATTCTCTGTGGTAGGTAGTATCTAACACCAGGCTGAGCAGTATCACGCTGAAGTCTCTAAGGTAATTGTATGACATCTGCAAGACATGTTTGTAATGTTTAGTGTGATGAAAACACAGTGGGCTGTAATATTATGCATTTGGGAAAAAACCACAGATGAATTCATCAGTTTATTGCTTAGATGTATTAGCTAAAATAAAACCAAAGCAAATAAACCCCCCCTATCTTGACTTTTTCTAGTAGTGCAATAATACTCATGGAAACCCATTTTCATTAAGAGTAGAAGAGGGAAATAATTCACTCTGTTCCTCTGAAGTAGAAGGGTACTCGGGGGCTGGTGGTGAACCAGCAATTCCATTGTGGAGGGCAGCTTTTATTATATTTCTCATTATGGTTAGGAAATGTCTTTGTTCAAAGACTCATTTTATTGTGTGATGAGAGTTCAGCAAAGGTTCTTCAGTTCACTTAGCTTCTCATTTGGGCTAGAGAAATGTCTTTTAAGGTCTGTCTTCAAAATGTGGCCTTCTCTTTTTATTTTATTCGAGGAGATTTTGGTGTTTGCTTTGCTGAATCTTGTTAGAAAATGAGAGCATTACAGGTTACTTTGACTTGTCCCAGTCAAATATTCAGCAATCCACAAATGCTGACTTTCCTTAAGGATGGTCTAAACTTCTGTGCTGTGGAGCTATTCAAGTGAGGGATTATTTGCTGCACAGTTGAAAATTACTGCTAAAACCTTCAGTTTCTTTATTACTCTTTTTAAGAATAATTCATTGTCTAGAATCCCTTCCTTCTCCCAGGTAAAAAGATGGATGTCTTATTTGAAGCAATTGTTCTGTTTGGGCACCTTTGGTGCAAGCCGGCCAGTTCTGCTGGTTTTCTGTAGCTTTGTTTTTCATCCCATCAGAGTACATTAAGGGTGGGATCTTAAGTTTTCTACTTTAGCAGTAAAGTGCAGCATAATTACTTCCCTCATCCTATGCAGTATGAAAACCAGATATGTATTTCTTGAAGTCCTGTTTGGCTCTTCTGGGATTTTTATGGCTTGGGCAGTGGAAGCAACAGTGAGACTGCTCTCTGGATAGAACTTTTGAACTAACTAATGAGAGTTCTGGGATAGCCTGCAGTCATCAATACCGGTGCCAATTTAACTTTTGGTCAGGTAAATATGCCGTTAACTCTTGAGGCTAGTAAATTAGTTCCTCTCTTCTTTTTTTACATAGCTTAATCTCTTTCCTTGTACCATCAAGTGACAGCTTCATATGTTATTAATCCCATTTAATGTTAAGCTGTGCATGAAGATCTGCTGGCTGTCCAAGTGCAAAATGGTCTGCGTGTTGCATGTGTTTTGTGCAGTGATGCTTGACACTCTCTAAGGAAAGCAGAGAAATGGTGGAAAAGTAACGTTGATTTTAACTTGATCTCTGCTAGCAGTTAGAGGGCAGGAAATTCTTAAAAGTAACATGGGAAAGTAGTTGTTAAACTGTTATGAGAGGACTTCCAGCACAGGGCTCATCTTCTGAGAACAGGGGTTTTGCTTTGAGAGTAGCTTGAGGAGATAATCAATAGTGGAACTTCTGTGGTAAAGCTGCTAGTGGTTGCCTGTAATCTTTGAAAGAACTGCTGCAGTCTAACAAGGATGAAATCTTTTAGTTCATGTTGTGTTGTGTGTGTGCTCTAGGTCATGACTGAGCCAGCTGAGGAGGAGAGGGAGGTTGTACCTTGTTTAAGATTAACAGAACAAAATTTGCATGTCCTGGCAAGGAGACTATAACAAGCTGGTGAGTAGAGAGTTCAGGTGTGGGATGTGCCTGTTTGGAGTAGAAAACACAGTGGGACACAGATCTAACAGGAGAGAGGGGTTAAAAAGCACTTTTTCTCCACCATTGGGGTTTTCTAGGCTGAAGGAAGCCATGTGCCCTGCTACCTCCCTAAAGGGAAGTGGAGTCTGTAAAGCCCTGTGCTTTGATTTCTGTGCTCTAGAAGTTCTAAGCTTCTCTGTATTTAGAATTTTCTTGTCCCACTGCTTTCTAATATTCTATTTCTAATAAAATAACTGGAGTTCTTATTGTTATCCCAGTGGTGTGTACCTGGATTATGTTAAAGAAGTAGAAAAACTTCCTTGGGCAGGGAGGAAGGGAGAGGAGTGGGAAGCACTTTAATGAGAATACTGTATTAGTATTATCTGTGATAGTGAGAAAGTGAGGCAGTCTGTATGAGGAACACAAATAGCATAACTGTCTAACAGCTTCTATTTTTGAAGCTATTAATAACATTCCAGTTCCTGTTTACTGTGTATTTTAAGCCAAGCAGCCTTTCTATGCACAACATTCTAGTATTCTCTCTGAATGTCAACAGGGAGCTTAAAAGCATTGGGTAAGATGTGTCTGCCTAGTGCCTTTTCCTGGGATTCTTGCAAGTCCGGCCTGTAGTCTGCAGGCAGTTTAGCTGACTGCACAAAAACCTTGATGTGATATAGATGAGTGCCTGAACACCTTTTTATCTTCTAGGCCAATACTCTTGCATATGTACATCTCTTCCAATAACATGTTAACTGTAACCAGCATGCCCATGCCCCTCAAGTGTTCTTGCGTCCACAAGTGAAAACTTGATTCATTCATAAACTAACTTCATTGACACATTGGTCGAAGTGTTACTTCTCTAGTGTCACTCCTCATCTTCTGTCTAGAGCAAGGATTACTGTATAAATGGGAGGATCTTGCTATTCTAGGTTTCCTTATTGTATGTGGAGAATATGAGTGGGATTTAATAGACTCACCTTCTTAAAAGATTTCTAGTAAATTATAGATTTTCTTACTTATCCCTGCTATGCCTTGTCATCTGTTCTGGAAGCTACATGGATTTTTGCTGTACATATTTTTCCTGGCCTATTGTTTGTACATGTCTGTGTTATTTTATATGCTTTCTTTAGTCTTTTTTAATTTTATCTACTACAATTAATTTATTACTCTGTTATCAGAATACAGTATAGTCTCTTCCCTGGTTTTGAATCTAAAAGTGTATGGAAAAGAAAACTCCCAAATCTCTTTCAAATTATAAGTAACTGAACTTCCCAGGTTTATGAATCAGATAATTACAGGCATGACTTTTGCCAGACCTTACTGCTTGTTTTTATTTCTGTAGTCTTAAAAGCTTCAGATAATCATTCTCAATGGACTGAAAAATAGTTTCCATGTAAGATAATAAATTTGGCAACATAGTTTCGAAATCCTTTAACTGATCCTGCAAACAGATGTTTAGGTGAAATATTGCTCATCTAAAAGCAGATACTGCTAATGTATAACAACTTCATAAAATTGCTGGAAACTCTTGCTTTCATATTGAGAGAATCACTGTTAATAAGTCTGATCAGTCATTTTTATTTAGGCAATACCCCAAAGCATATGTCTTCTTGCTTTACCAGCTGTCATAAAATTGTGGAGAAAAATGTTGTTTCCAAGTTTTCCAAAGGGAATATTTCACAGAAGTATTTTGACCTTTATAGCTTACAAAACCAATTGACTTCCTTTTCCCATAAACTGTTTTTTGGCTGAGATTTGTTCTACAGCAAAGCTGTAGTTGTGAGAAAAAAATATCAGCTCTGAAGAAAGTAACTGGACTGCCTTCTAGTGATTTTACTTGTTACAGATTGCTCTTATAAAAGAACCCAACTCATTTCTTCGACTGAGTCACATCATTCCAAATTTAATGTGTCCCCCTCCATATTTCTTAATAGTCAACAATTATTAGTGCACTTCAATGATATTTGTATTGTAAGAAGCACAAGGCATATTGTACTAGTCACATAATTTCACATAATATTTTTTTCTTGGCTTTTAATCTTAAGGCCTTTGCCTGTTTCTGTTCTTTTGAGCAGTGTATTATAGGCATTTACTGCTAGATCAGCAGATCCCAGTTTCAAAATGAATAGCTCTTTTTTTTATTCTTGGGGTAGTGTTTAAAAAATCCCCCAAACCATCCAACCAACTCACCAACTGAAAACCAAAAACCCAACCCTGCCTGAACTGCTGCCACTGAGGAGCAAAGTGAAGTTGTGTGACAGCGGGACCCAAATTGAACTGAATATTAGGATAGTTTAAAAATCATCAGGTGACAAAGGAAAGTAATACATTATTAGTAATTTTGAACTTGGTTTGCTATTAGACACCAGCCAAAGAGCAGCTTATGTAAATCTACAATCTTCATATTGCAAGGTGTAGGGAGTTTGAGTGTTTTGCATTGGTTAAACAGACCTGATTTTTGGAACTCCTCAGTAGATTTCTTGTTGTAACCAGTATTGAAAATATTATTGTCTTTTCCCTTCTGCTGTATCTGCCACTTCTCAGTAGAAAATATTAATATCTCTGTAAATAGATGTATCTTTTACTGGATACTGACTTTAACCTACATATGAGGATATATATTGTCAGTATATTCTCCTGATGACTCTTCTGTACTTCATCTTCATGTTGAGTTATTAGAAATCAAAACCTGTCATTGTTGTCATCATTTCTATTACTTCCCAACTTTGTGTAACCTTCTATGTGGTCTTTTGTTTCTCATCAAGCACTGAAACTCACACTGGGAAGGGTGAGGAAGTTGTTTTCTATTAGCATGATATAACAGAAATGACATAATAAATTATACCCTCAGAAAATTAAAACGTCATAGAAACGCTCTTATTTTCATTAAGTCCTGGAAGAGTTCTTGTGAAGAAAAATATTGCTTTTCTCTCAGATTCACATTATTTTCTAGAAGTATTATAATTACATATTCAAAGATCTTGGTACTATTTGCTATGCACTGATATTAAAGATGAAATGACAGCAGCGTGGTGTCAGCTTCGGTGTATAAACTTCTCTGGAGGTTATGTAGAAGGCAGTTTCTTGGATGATGTTTTGGAGGCACAGGTGAAGAGCTGTGAAGGCTGCTACAGTTGTAGCAAGGTAGGGTAAAGGTGCGCTTTAGGAGATGGTGAACACTTGCAAAAAATCAATCCTTAAGTAAGCAGAAAAGTTAATTCATAAGATCTTGCTTTTACCTGGGTAGCCTTGTAAAGATGCTGAAGAAAGGAAACTGGTAACTGGTGAGGTGTGACACAAATTGAGGTATAGTAGTCTTAACTGAAGGGATAAGGGCATACAGGGATGGCAGCAGTGCTCAAGGCCACTGTAATATAGATAGTGGCAGGAAGTCTTGAATCAGCAAATTATGATCAAGTTTCTGATGATGATGATCCCTGGGGAAGATATACTGTGATAAGTGTGAAGAACTAGTGCATGTGGGCCCTTTAATCTCTGTCATTAAACTGAAAAGGAAACAAGGCAATTGCACTCTGTGCTGTCCAAGGTAAGTGCCTTGTAGAGGAAGAAGTTATGAGAAGTATTACAAATGGTCCAGCTACTAAGTAATAACATGAGAGTGATGCTTCAAACTGAAGGAGGTAAAGCAAGTCCCAGTGGTGTCAGAAGTCTTGTGATGGAGCCTGGCTGCTGGCTGTACTAACAGCTTCAAAGTGTGAAGCTATTGGATTTCAAAGTGATGGCACTGGTGTATTCTTAAATTAGTAGGACTCTAACCGTGTAATAGTTTACATACCTATTCCTACTGCACTAAGTTAACATGGAATTTTTAATTCAGAACAAAATCTTAATTTTCAGTGGTATGTGATCTATAGTAGCCTTAGGGGTGTTTAATACTTGTTTGGGGCCAGCTGAATTTAAAGCTGGTTTTTATCATTCTACTTTAGTATTTGCAATCTTTGTCCTTATTTCTGTAATAAAACTGCAAATGCTTTTTATGTTCTTAATGTAGTAGTTACCTGAGAAAGAAGAACACATAAATGAGATTTAGTGTTTGCCATGTAATTTCAGTGTTCCCCTTAATTCAGTTTGATTCTAGACTTCTGTTGTGAAAGATAGGATAGGTTCCTTGTAAAGTTTTCTTTCTCATTGACATATCTCATTTCTTCAGATGCACTACTTTAAATCTCTGAAGAAAGCTAAGGTATAGATTGAAACCTTTCCTTCATAAAAATGCTCAGCTACCTGACAATAATCAATTAAAAACACAAACTGGAGGTAGGATTAAACTAGCCAGGGAGTTAGTATAGAAAATAAGCTTTCAAGGACTAAAATCATTATTGACTAGAAAGTCTTCAGGGACATTATTTGAGAGTTGCCAAGGAAACATAACCTTCCCAGTGATAGTATGCATTGCACATAATAAGTAACTGGAGTATTTCTGACAATGACTGATTCATTTCAGCATACTTATTCTTCAGCCTCTGCAAAAAATTACAAATGTGTCTGCATCCAGGTGGATCAGTATCCACAGCATATGCTGAACTCTTTGTACTCCGTATTTGATGTTGCAAATAGAATCAAAACAAAGTCAGGGTATCTTTTTTTTTCTGATGGGAAAATTGTCATTTTGTGGAACAGGCAGTGAGCGTGTTTCTGGCTGGTCATTCTGGATTAACCCATAGGGCATCTTGGAGAATGTAGAGGCTAATACAGACTCAAAAGTTGGATTATGTTTATGCTACATATTGATGTAGTACAGAAATGGTGGATTTAACCTAGACAGTCTCAAATAGCAGCGGCAAGTTTTGCAGTGCTTAGTGTCCTCTACCTTGGACATGCAGAACTCTTTGTGCTCCTGTAGCAAATGCAGCATCAACTTCTTCATTTATGTCTTCTGCCTTAGGGTGAAAATGGAATGCTGAGTGGAAGAAAATCCCTGTTCAAATACGGTCCAAATCTAATGACCACCCTAGGGAATAACCTAAACCCCAATTGATACATGAAGTCTTCATACATTATAAGAATTAGTACAAAATATCAAATGATTATAATAGAAGATTTAAGAGCTGTCAAAGTACGAGTATCAAATGGATCATCTACCTGAATAAGAGACCTGAGTCTTTGAAATGGTTAAGTAAGGTCTAAAAGAAGAAGCAATAATGCCTGTAATGGTGGCAACATCAGAAAGACAGACCTTTGTTAGGCAAAAAGTATGTTTTAGACCTAAAGTAGTGTTGGAAGCTTTTGTATATAGTCACAACATTCTGTAATATTCTCTGAGGAGGCTAATGTTGGGACTGTGAACAACCTGGAGCATGGTTACAGTTGAGGATAAACTTGTCTTTGAAAACTCAGATTTCACAGAGAAGATGCTGTAATTGTAACTGTAAAAGCAGTTAAAGATAGAAATGCTGACAGCACTATCATGTGTGTAATGCGGTGTTTGGTAAAGCATGAGAGTGGAGCATCTGCACAGGTCTTGGGAGCTATGAGGGTGATCCTTTGCTACTACTCTCCAGGGAGGAAATACACCCTTACTTACCCTACTGAGAAAGTGCCATCAAGCTACACATAGTATAGTGCTATAAGGTGCTATAGAGGTCATTTATATGCAGCTTGAATTCCACGAATTCAAGTAAAGAGAAGATATATAAATTTAAGTTTCCCTGAGAAATATTAAAAAGACTGAATAATGGTTATTTCTTGCCAAATAGGCATTTGCACAGATTTCACCTTGCCTGCAGAATTGATTTTTCTCCATTAAGCAGATTGTTTTATAATTTAGCAGTGCATAATCCTTTCTTGGTTTTGATGTTGGCATTTGGATGATTTTTAAATGGGTCTTACTAAGAAATGAAAGCTGATGACTTAATTGAACAGGGGCTGAAATAGTCCCAAAAGATGTCTTTTCACGTTGTACATTAATGCATGTTGTTGTCATTATCTTATATAAATGGCTGAGGTTTTTTTGCACTGCTTTCTAGGCTCATCTCTGTTTTATAAAATAAATCATAGTGAAAACCCAGTGAAGACCTCCATGTCCTGTAATCTGCATGAAATATGCCTGTATCCATTATCCAAGTACAATCTGAAAATTGATCACAGCTCTTGCTCACTGCCATGTTATTGTGATACTTGGCAGCAAGAATGCCGTTTCTAAGTTGTAGAAGGAAGTGACAGAGAATGTCTTGAATTAAATACGACCCTCATCTTTACGGAGGAGGAGTCATGAAGAGATTGAAATCATGTACAGCCTTTCCTGAGGCACACAATCTAGCTGGAACAAAATTATTTGGAGAAACCATAACTTTGGCTGAAGTTACGAAATGCAAGTTGTGTAACTTTAGTCAAGCATCTGTGGTTCTTGATGTTGTGTTTTTACTGGCATGTGAGATAGAATATGGGATGTTTAACTTGGGATTTATGAAGATGTTGCATACTAACTGTGCACATTGACCCAGTGCTAACGACATGGACATTGCTGTCATGGTGATGTTTAAAAACATGATAGTTATGCAGTTAAATGAGTACAAATCAATCCTTTAATAAATGTCATTACTTCTCTGACACAAGCATCTTAATTTATCTTTGTGTGGAGCAAACAGGAAGTTGAGACTTTTGTTTTATGTTGGTCAGACTTAGAGGAATCTTCAGTACATGCGGTTGGGTGTGGAGGGAAAAGACAATCGTTACTGTATGGGGAACTGAAGCCTGTCCTCTCTTTTGACATTTTTATGAAAGAGCTAATTAATAAAGTAATATAAAGAGTGAAACTACAGCAGTATTGTTCAAAACATATTATTATAAAAGGCATTTTTGTACAGCTCAAAAATTCAGAGCTATTTTTCATCATAAGCTTGTAGTAGAGTTTTAGACTAAACTTAAGAGGTTCACTTAAAAAACAAAACCCCAAACAACTGAAAGTAAAGTAAAGTTTAAGTTTGGGTGCTAGCTTTTGCAGAGACACAAGCCTGGTTCTATTTTATATTAATGGTGTAGAAGTATTTGTTCATCTTCAACCTTAGAGCTAGGGACCAAGTGAACCTTGGACCTAGGGGCAGAATGAGCTGTAGGCTAACTGGCTTGCAACAGAGATTTGTCTAGTGCCTTGTTTTCTTCCCTGATCCTCTCTCAGCAGCCCAGACTTCCCTTCGTCTTCCAATGAGATGATGCTAACATGGAAGAGTAATAATGGGGATTTGTTTTCTCTTCTAGCCATATGATTTGCTGTTAGGGGAGTTAATAAGAATATATAGCAGAAAAGAAGAAAAACAACAGTACCTAGCGGCCTGGCTGTCTGAAACTATGTCTAAGGAGTTTGTTTGGTATCTGTAGGAAACGTTGGTCTGTGAGATCATTAATGAAATGTTCTCTTGATAAGATTTGTATCTTATTAATTAAACTGTGAGAACTTTCAAAAAGATGCCAAAAATCTGTGATGGATAAACAACAAACTCAACTCCAAGCAGTAGAATTTTGTGTGTGTGTGTGTGTGTGTGTCGCTTTCATAATAGAGCTGGCTTAACACCTCATTTTTCATATTCACTCAGTATTATATTTAGTTACAGTTTCTGGATGTCTGCATAGACTTTTTCAAGGAGAACACTAGAGACCAGAATCCAATTTTGTTATGCCAGACAGGATTTTTTTTGCTGTTTCCTAACAGCACATCTCACTTCTCCTTTCTCTTTAATTTTCCCATTGGATTCCTTAGAATTTTCTGCTCATGTTACACTAAGTGTATTGCATGGCAAACAGTGCTGAATATCCTGCTCTCGGGAAGAAATTTTACAATTAAACTCCTGTTATCATTATGTATAAGTCTTTTCCTAGGATTATTATGCTTCAGACCACTGACAGAAATGTTAAAGTTGTGTTTGGTTTCTCCGTTGTTGTTGTTGTTGGTTGGGTGGGTTTGTTTTAGTTTTCTTCCCTTTACTGGCAAGCTTGTGGAACTGAGGTGAACATTCAGAACCATGACCTACCAACCACGTTGCTCAGAGCTCAGGTGTTTGACAAGGTAAGCTTAGGTAGTGGTCAGTTGGACACATACTGAAATGTAATAGAGAAGCATGGGAAAATTAACACCGATGTCAAATACTGTTAAAATTGGGTAGTTTAATTGTGTGGTTGATATGTTAAAAAAAACCCACATATAACAAATTTAAATGGATTTTTTTTTTTTAACTATTAAAAAATGGGAACTGAACCTTTGATACCACAAATACAAATAGTTACCTGTGACCTTGGCAGTGGAGGGAAGAGGAATGGCAGGACGAAAGGTCACTGAAGCCAGCTATATGCGCACTTACATCTGTGTAGTTTTCTCTTGGGGATAAACAACTGTGCAGAAGTTCTTCAAGGGGATTTATTTAGTTATTTCATCCTTATCACTTCTGCAGCTTGGCTTTGGGTCTGCTCCTGCTGTAAGCAAGTCCCTGTCTTTTTTCCAGTCTCCTACTTTTCTTTCCCAGACAGCAAAGAGCTTGTTCAGCTAAGAGAAGCTGCTGCAATGTGGAGGAGTGGGAAGGAGAAAAAACAGCAATCGGGGAGCCTGCAGCATATGAGCAATCTCCTCCTTCAACAGTGTTCTTCTCAAGCTTGTAGATAGCAAGCTGTAAAGAAAGGACAACAGGAACGGGCAGCTGTCAGTTTTACTGTTTAGCCACAGTCATTTTAACAGAAGACAGAAAACAGTACATCAGGAGTAAACTGAAAACAACTAGCTACACCATCTGTTAGGGTGGGAGTAGCCATATGGAATAAAGTTCAAAGGGTGTTATGTTATGGCTGTTAACTCTTTGACTACATCTCTGTTGTACTCAAACAAGTAACTGAGGTAGCTACTGATTATCAGGGACTGACTCTGTGGAATAGGATGGATCTCATCAATAGTGTCAGAAATAATTTACTATAGTACATGATAGTGAGGATGAAGCTTTGCTCAGGCCAGTGGTAATCAGGAGTGGCAAGGTGTTTTCTAGGGATAGCTGGCAGGTATTGCAGCAGTGCTCCACTTCACCAGCAGATATGGCTTCAGAATACTGAGTACGTGCTAACTGAAACTGAGAGGAAGTAAGTAGTAACTTTCTAAATTAGTAGGTTTGAATATGTGGAATAAACTAAAGGCAAGATGATAACACGATGAATGTTATGCTTTTTAATTCTTTACTGCATGCTTTGCTCCCTTCTCCAGTGTAGCTTCATCTTCCCTAACTGAAGGCAATATGCTTTGATTTTTAAGGTAACTTTCTAGTTTGGCTGTTACTACACTAAAGTTTATTCAAACTGGTAATTTCCTTTTGACAGGGATTAGAGTATGGTGTTGCAGTCCCTTACTTGCATACCATTGTTGTGGAGGAACTTAAACAGTTTTGGAAGAGGTAAAAATAAAGCATTTTGTAAATTTAGGAAGATCTTACTGGAGCATCTTATGCATTTACAACCATTCTACTACATCATTGGATGCTATTCACATCCAATGTGAATAGCAAATAGATTTATTACACTTATTATTAAGTCTCTGAATTGCTAATAAATAGAAAAATTTGTATTATTACATGTTGATAGGTTCTGCAATGGAAGTGGTAATGTGTCCGTATTTCATGTGGTGCCGAGCCTCCGACACATTAACAGTTCTTTCAGTGAGAAAATGGAGCTTTTCAAAAATTATTATTAGTTTATTTGATACCTGGGAGCAGTCTTATGTCAGATTCCTAATATCTGCATTCTCTGGTGGATGACCTTGTTCTGGATATAGTGCTTACAGTTAATCTGGGCATACACTGATAAGGATCTAAAGCATAGTCAGATGGCCTTGTAGCTCAGATTGTAATCATATTACTGGCTGGCTGTTTTGGTTACTCATCCAGTGATCCCAAGGCACTCCAGCAATTGATACATAATTGTATTAACAGACTGCTCAATACTCTGAGGAGTCAGTTCAATGCCATTCTCTTCTAGGTGGCAACTGAAGTACTTCTGTGCTAATGACATTACTACTTTGAATACTTGTACAATAAAAGTGGGAACCCCTGACTGTAGGAAAAGTGAAAAGAGTATTTGCTGTATCCTAGAGTTTCCAACCAATATGGTTAATAGAGTTCCATTGATGTTAAGACTGATGTTTTCTTAATAACAATTAATAAAAGGCAATGATGGCTGGGCTGGTGGGAGCATGTGAGGCTCTTTGTGGAGCATCGGAAGTAATTGTAAGTATTTTATGTAGTGTAGCCAAGACAATATTTGCAATAAAGACCTAAAAAAAATAATCAAAAGCTTTCTCAGTGGAGTTTAAAACGTTACACAATTATGTGTCAGAAAGGTTCCCCCATCAGGAAAGGAATGGGACTAAATGATCCCCCCAGGGTACCTTCCAAGTCTGTGGTGTCAGACTCAAACTGATCTCTGTTGGCTAGTAGCTGCTGGAGTAGCTGCTTAATTTTTCCACATCTCTGGCATAAAAGATAATCTGCATTACAAAAGCAAGATGGCAAAGACATTACAACATAGTTACTTCATGCTTCTTATGCTCATAAACACCGTTTCCTAATTGCATTAAGGAAATTTATTTTCAATCAGAAGCTGTTAATATTTATGGTGTAATGATACAGTTGTTACTTAGCTGAGTAAACCTCATCTGGGCGTTATTCCTTATTGAACTATAATGAATCCAACTTAAAGTTTCATTCTTAAAGGTTAATCTACGTTAGTTTTATAAATTAAGTTAGACAAGGACTTAGCTTCTCTTGATTGACCCAAATTAGAAAGAAGACGAAAAGAGCTTAAGGCCATCAGTGTAGGGATGTGAGAAATCTGATGGCTTTAGCTGAGAAAACCTGATTTGCAGAATCCAAGAAGTGACAGCTATGTTTAAAGATCTCTCCCTATCCCGTCATCACCCCCAACCATGACCTTTCAGTGGGAATGTGGGAATGTAATGCAGCTGGTGTGTAGCAAGATGTTAGGGAATCCCATAGTGAGCAGTTCCTCGTATGCTTAGTTATTACTCAAAGCTGTCAGCAGGTCATGACAAAGGAAGATATTCCACCTTTCATCATTCCCAGTTGTTTCCATAATTCTAATGTTTTGGAATAGCAGATGTATAAACTAGAAAATGTCACTGTGTTTTTGTTCTGGTTTTGTTTTTCTCTCCTGTCAGGTGGCTGCCAAGGTCAACAATGGGGCTGTTCTTTCTAATGTACTGGCTCTTTATTTGCGCTTGTAAAAATTCATGATTCATTTGGTTACATATATTTGCATCTAACATTGGGTATCAAAAAAGCTTTAAAGAGCAAGTTTAGGAAATGAATCCCTTTAGTGTGTTGGGGTTTTGCTTACTGGAAAGGATTTGGCTTCAGAATAGAAGTGTAATAAAAAATTAGGATAAATTCTGATTAAATGTTATCTGCAGGCACAAATCTTGCCCGTAACTGTCCAAGCCATAATTTTTGTTATTAGGTATTTTGAGGTTGTCTGGAGCAAGCTAATGGAAATAAGCATAAATCCAAAAGGTTTTGAGGCAGTAGTAAATCCATTAAGTGACACCATGAGCATGACAACAGCTAGTTCTGGTATGTAATGAAGAGACTATCGTTGTACTTATGGGTTTCTTAGTTCCCCTGGATTGCAAATTTGTCACTGGATATAAGTTCAAATATTCATACTTGTATGGCAGAACAGTGGATCTAACTGGCGAATATGATCTACTTAACTCAGTTTCAGCATCCACGTTGTCATGGTAGCATTTTGTGTATGTAGGAGTGAGATGAATGCTGCAAAATATATGTTTTGAGTACGTGGGATGGAATTTCTTTTCGATCAGAAAGTTAGTTTGTGAGCAGGAGAATAAGTGAATGCTGCGGACAGTTCTTGAGCTGTGAGAAACCCACTTGTAATTCACCTGAATGCTTTTGACATTGGACTTCCTTAGATGGGTTTAAATTGCAACATTTTTAGGATTTCTGTTGGGTTTGGGGGATTCGTGGGTTTGTTTTAATCACTACAAGAGGAATCTCCTTTGTTCAATATAGAACAGAACTGATTTGGTGGAATATCTTTTGTTTCAGGATCATAGTTTCAAATTATAAGTTATTCCTTCTTTTCACCACTTTGCTTAATAAGGTTGATGCATATAAAGTAAAAAACATTTGTTGTTTCTAAATCCAGAGTTATAATCCAGTTCCCATACTTGGCACTAGCTAGCCAGGCTGTTACGGCATTTATCAACCCTAACTGTTTAATTCTATAGTCATGGTTAGTGATGCTGGACTTCAATTTATGTATTTCCAGTAAAAGTTTCTTGACATTTTGGTCTTCTGTAGCTCCTATTATCTTCGACTTACTGAGAATGTCAAAAGTGTCAAACAAGCAAGTGATTAAATACGAGGTAAAGCTGAAAACATGGATAACTGCAAAATAGAGAGCTGAGATAATACGGAATCTTAAACTTCTATGCTGAACTATGGCTGTTTTTTTTTCCAAGTTGCATAATGGAATTAGGTCTGTGTTGTAGAGGGTGGCAATTTTTTTTAGGGAGCAATGGGATGACACAAATTACAAGGGGAGAAAAATACCTTTTCAGGGCGAGTGCTGTGTTGAATTTTCCTGTTATCTACCCGTTATTTTGACAATACCGCATGCTGGGGGCTGTGCCATAGCTAGATTTTTTCCTTAAATAGCATGTTTTATGGCTATAAGTGGAAACAATAAATGTTGATTGCTCAGCAGTGATACTTATCTAAGTTTAGCCAGCTGATGTTGCAAGTCCCATAATTCACACAATGCAATGAGCCATTTTGTTAATCACTCATTCTGTGACAAAATCTACTGAAATGAGTTTCTTGTTAAACAGTGTGCGCTCCCTTGAGCAGGGAAAGCTGAGCGTGAGTTTACCACATGAATGGTAAACTTCCTTGCATGAAAACCCAAATCATATTTCTGGCTGTTGAGAACTAAAAGTTGTCCTGAGCTATATGGCAGATGTTTGTGGTATGCATATAAAGGATTGAGCTCAGATGAGAAAGAACCTGAAGCTCTGGTCATGGTGAATGACATCAGTACACAAGTTCTCTGTTTAGATAGACTTTTGAATAATGGTTTCAGCATCTAGCATGCATGAACAGTCAGGTGATGTATTTGTTAGATGCAGAAAGCGTCCTTGGTAAACAACAAAAGCACAGGCTTTCAGTTAAGCAGTTTCTAGTTGATATTAACTGGCAAGAAAAAGAAATCTGGTTATCTACCTTATTTCAAGTCCAAACCCAAATATGTTTGCCAGTATTTAAGTTGATCTGGGTGAGGGATGATGAATACAAGTTGCATTAAGGAAAATTCCGGTAGGATGCCAAGAAAAGGAATTCTGCAATATGGGTCATCAGTACTGGAACAGTTGCCCAGCATGTGAAATCTTTATCTTGGGCAATAGTCAGAGCTTGGCTGACATGTTGCTGAGTGACCTGTCTCAAAAATGAAGTTAGCCAGGTTTTGAGCCCTGGTGTAAGAGGGGAATAGAATCAGCAGGATGATTCTGAGGTCACCTTCCCAAATAAACAATTCTGTGATTTTTGCAGGGACATGCAAAAGATGCCTTAATGGTATCTGGATCTCCTTTTTTTAAAGCTACTGCCTTTTCTGCATTAGAGGCATAATTTAATTTATGGTCTTAAAACCTTAAAAAGCCAATATAGTTCCTAAAGATAGTATGCAACTACATTGAATAGTAGCTATTTTGAATATAGATGTGCTAAGCCTATGATTTGAGTATTTTTTGAATAAAGATGGAGTTGACTAGGTATTTCCTTTCATCTCTAAAGCAACTTTGATTCATATTTAATGGTAGATTCCTCATAGAATCATAGAATGGTTTGGGTTTGAGCTTGCTGTACACCCTCCTTGTCACCCTAAGGATTTTGAACTCCACCATTTTGTGGTCACTGCATCCAAGGCTGCCTTTGAGCTTCACATTCCTCACGAGCCCCTCCTTGTTGATGAGAACAAGGTGCAGCATAGCACCTCTCCTTGTTGGCTTCTGTATCACTTGGAGAAGGAAGTTACCATCGATGCATCCCAGGAACCTGCTAGATTGCTTATGCCCTGCTGTATTCTTCCTCCAGGAGATATCTGTGGGGTTGAAGTCCCCCATAAGGACCAGGGCTTGTAAACTTGAGGCTTCTTCTATCTGTCTACAGGGGCCCTCATCCACTCAGTCTTCCACAATGCTGATTTTCTTTAATACTTTCATGTTAATTCTTTACTCAAATACATATATATATGGAAATTGTTTATTTTTCTTAGAAAGTAACTTTGAAAGCAAAAGCAGTATTGATTTATTATGGTCATGCCTGTAACTTTGATTCATATGCAATATTAGATATTTCCTATTGAATACTTACAGTCACATTGAAGACCTGAAGATGAGTGCAGAAGCAAAAGTGAAAACCCCAAGAAGGGATCACTGATAGAGTGAAACTACTGAGCTAGAATGCACAATTCTGGATTATGTATAAATAAAGTGATTCATGTGGTCTTTGAACAGCTGATGAAGCTAACAGATGATATCCACTGATGTTGTAGTTCTGCAAATACTTAATGTGTTCTCTGCAGGAAGTAGCCTAAGCTAGAAGTAGTAAGAAATGCTGAGGCAATTTTATTATGGAGCTTTTTGGTTTGGTGTTTTTTTAAGAGCTGTTTATTCCTAGAGCAACTACCAAATGCGTGATTCCATGCAGTTCAGAGTGATTTTGTACAAATCTCTTTGTAGTCAAATCTGGGTGAGCAACAATGTATAGCTGCTACTCAGGAGACTCTAAAGGAGAAAAGAGGGAGACCTGCATCAAGATGCATACTGCCTGGGATAAAAGCAGGCTGACTTGAGGATGGACCAAGATAAGATTACCTTTAGTCCTTGAGTACCTGTTAGTACTTAAGTCCTTCACACACATTGCAAAATTGGACCTTTGGCGCTTGTATCTTGTGACTGCTTCAGTCTGCACTTGATACAATATTTTAGTTCCTTTTCTTTGGATCTTGTCACAGAGCAAGTAGGATGTTGATTCTGAATGCAATGGCAAAGGGGATGCAAAAACTTGCTTTCTTCAGCTTTCAGCACAACTGAGTTTTAGTACCTTCCTTGACTATACATACCTAGTTTTTACTATAAGTATGTGTGACTGAGCTTCAAATGTTTGTGCTGAGCTGCCCATCCAAACACTTCTGACTACAGTCAGTATTTATAGTCCCTATTGTTAGTAATTTTGCTGAGTAGTAAAACTGGAAAGTTCAGTCAAATTTTCATATCTTAGACAGAACTAAATTAGCAATTTTGGAGTGAGTGTGAAGCCTTTTAAGAAGTGGAAAAATTGGTGAGGTAATTATGCTATGTCTGGATTATGCAGACACAAACTCTACTAATTCTACTGTTAAAAGACCTCCTTATATGCATGCCACTTAATGTTTCAATGTAGTTATGTAAGAGAATTTCTTCTAAGTTGTCATTTTATAAAATGGCATTGTTATTCCAACTTTTAAAGAACTAACAGCACTTTAAAGGAATTTTGTAGTTATCTGGCCGGTGATCATTTAGGGAAAATGACAGAATGGAAAAAGGAAATGACAGAATGAAGTGGAAAGAAATACTGGTTACTAAGAACTCACGAAATAAATCCTGAAGAGTTTTAGCCATCCAGTTACTGATGGAATTTTTCCAGACATTGTTGAAAAAAATCAGCTAATACCTGCTATGTTATTATCATTGTCCTGGTTTTGACTGGGATAGAGCTGGGTTTTTTTTCCTAGTAGTTGGTACAGTGCTGTATTGTGGGTTTAGGATGAGAGTAATGTTGATAACACATCGCTGTTTTAATGGCTGCTGAGCAGCACTTACACTAAGTCAAGGAGTTCTGTGTTTCTCACCTCACCCCACCAGTGAGGAGGCTGAGGGTGCAATCAGCTGGGAGGAGACTCAGCCAGGACAGGTCACCCCAACCGACCCTAGGGCTACTCCAGACCGTATGACATTATGCTCAGTGTATAAACTAAGCGGAAAGCTGACTGGGACTGTTCCTTGGGAGCTGGCTGGGCAGCATTTGGCAGGTGATGAGCAATTGCATTGTACATTGCTTGTTTTGTATACTCTAATTCTTTTATTATTAGTTATTTTCCCTTGTGTTTCTGTCCTGTTAGGCTGTAGTTCAACCCATGAATTTTACTCCTTTTTTTCCCCCAGTTCTCTCTCCATCCCTGTGGGGAGGGCAGTGAGCATGTGGCTGTGTGGTGGTTAGCTACCTGCTGGGTTAAACCACACCAGTCCTTTTTAGCACCCAACGGGGGGCAAGAAGGGTTGAGATAAAGGCAGACCTGACTGGAGCATGTTAAACCGAATTTGTTATAAGCATTCATTGTATTAGTTTTTAATAGTCAAATGTCACAATGTTGATGTATTTGCTCTCAGAGTTGTAGAATGTGTTCAGAGTTGGGTTGTGTAACACCTTATTCTCAGTATGTGTTCGCTGTTGTACTGTTTATCATCTCAGCGGGGTGGGTTAAGGTTATAACTTTGCTGTGCTTTGTAGCACTGCCTTATGAGATGATAGAATTGGTCGTGAGACTAAGCTGGCGTTTGTACTCTGCATTGCCATCATCTCCGTACTTCGGGAGCCATCTATCGCCAACTGTTAATAACTACACCTTTTACCTTTTCTCCTCGAAGAGCAAATCTGTGGGGGAGATGCCTTCCTTCTCCTTCTCCAGGCTAATTACAATAGCTCTTGAGAACTCTGAATAACCTCTGGATGTTCAAACACAGCATTTCCCTATTGTTATGTCTCCTGAATGGGTTTCAAATCTTGGTTAGGGCTGAACAGCTAATACAGAGATCTGCCCTGAGATTGAAGAGCTGTGAGAGGCAGAGTGTGGGCGATAGTGTGAGCAAGGCTCAGGATAGTGGGCACCTTGAACATGTTGGGATTTCACCCAAAATGAGCTGTTTAGTGCTTAGCTACCTGCTGGGTTCAACCATGACAGTGATAAAATAATTTGCTTCTTTACAGTAGGTAGATGCACAGTATGATTCGTCAAAGTTGCAAGTTCTTAAAAATTAATTCTTTTTGATTTCCAAACTTTGGTGGGTGTTAAAGAAGGTGGAAGCTGTTATTCTGCACAGTATGAGCCTCTTGGAAATGCAGACAAAGTGGAACAATTCAGGGCTGGCTTAGCGGGCTGCAAACCCCAGTGTAGGTGGTAACCTAATGTTTCTTGTACCTCCTGCTATGGTGGTTTGGTTTGGGCTTTTTTTACTTTTAGTTATTTCCCCCCACTCCCTTTGCTTCCAATGTATATGCAGACTAAGGCAAAACAAGTATCTGGGGGTTCAGTCTCTGAGAATGATTTGTGTTAAATAAAAAGACAGGGTAATGTTGTCACAGATCATGTTCTGTAGCTACATGGCTGCACCAGAAAGAAGTGGAGTGTTTTATACTTTTTGTTTTGGTACCCATTACCACTGCCACAGTTGTTCTTCTCAAACTGATGAAGCTAAAACTAACATACGGTACTTAGATTGCTCCTCAAACACCTTGTAAGGTGTTTTGTAATGGTTTCATCCTAATTTGTAATGGTTTCATCCTAATTTGTAATGGTTTCATTCTAAACTTGGGATAAAGCTGCTGTAAATGACATTGTTTATGATAGAATGACACAATCATTACACCAAAATGACTGGAATGTTTTTTGCAATGGAACTATTTTCCCTCACCTGGTACCAAGGCCCTGAGGTAGCTCACTTTTTTGGATTGCTGTGAAATTCCCTTGTTTTATCTCAAAGCACAAAGTCCTGCAACATCTCTTCTCTGTGTATGAACATAGCCCCTTTCTGGCTGCTCTTATGGTACCCAACCCCATTCTTGCTCTGCAGAAACAAGGATAGCTTGGTGTATTCCAATTAGTCTTCCATATAATTTGTCTAATAATAAAGACAAGGGGGAAAAAACCCCTCAACAACCCACAAAGTAATACTTGTTCTCTGTGAATATCAGTTTAGGCAAGAGCTAATAAGATGAATTCATACGACTCATCAATGTCAGGTTTTTCAGCTTTGTTCTTTAAATTGGAGACTGTAAAAGAATTTTCCGGGCTGGTTGTAAAGGTTTAAATGTTCTACCTCCAAAATGAATGGAATGCAATTCAGTCTCTGCTGCTTTTATTCATCTGAATCTGTCAAGACAGGAGCCAATTAGTGATACAGATGATCCAAGGAACTAGACTGAGGCCACCAAAGGGTTCCATGTAGATCAAAGAAACATCCTGACTTCATAGTGACCTCCTGTCACTTTTAGTGATAGTGTGACTCTCCAGCTAGTTCTACAGAAGTAAAAAACTCAGTGATTCTGTTATCTTCCTGAAATTTCCAGCTTTCAGGTTCCTTGGACTTAATGGGCTCATAAGTATGCCTAGAAAATGAAAAGTTTCAGAAAGTTTGCAGATGGCTCATTATAACATTATTATAATGACCCCTGACAGAGTACGAACAAGAGAACTCTATTGGCTTAAGATCGGTATTAACTTGTCACTTAAACCAGTGTTTACAAGTGACTTGCCATTAAATATGTACAACTCGAATTTTCCAGTTAATTTTTTTTTTAAGTCTTCAAATCATTATACATTTTTCCCCTAAACTTTGAGAACAAAGATTTAAAACAGAAACTTTTTTTTCCTTACTGAATAAATGGGGTTTCCTTTTAATAACTTTAAGGAGAGACCATCCCTGATAGCTGCTATTGCCTCTTGCACCTTTCTTTGGGTGCACAGCTAGGCTGCCTTTCCAGACTTTTAAACTTAGTGTGAAGTCTGTTTTT
>JANHGB010049452.1:0-13840 GCA_026283785.1 Coracopsis vasa
CAAGCAGGTCAGCCCTGGAAGATAAATCATGTCAGCACAAAGCTGGTTGTGAGATGTGATTTATTGGCTTTGTTAGGCCTGCAGGGCTTGTGAATCTCCACAAGTCGTAGTCTGCACTTTGAGACCAACCAGCTCTCAAGGCTTGGATTTTTTTCCCTAATTAGAGCACAAGTAAGCTGTTACAAAAAAATTTGTGACAACATGAGACGAGAAGTCTGTCTCCCAGGAACAGTCCTACAACGAAACTTCAATGGCATTATATGTGTTGATTTGAGCTCAGGTAGTGAAAGTTTCTATTGGGGTCAGACGGGACGCACCTCTTGGATTGCTGGGATGCATTTGCTGCTGGGGATTTGTAAATTTATTGCACTTCTGGTTTCAGAGCCCTGGAAATTCACTTTAGTGAATTCAGACGGTATTCTTCCCTTTCACAGTGGTTTTGCAGTTTGTTCAGGTGCCTGTTTTATTGGTAAAGCAAAGACAGCCAAAGAAGCATTATTTTCTTGCATGTATTAGGATATTTGTATTAGTTATTTCACCTCATGTACTATAAGGAGGTATAATCCAAAAGCTGGAAGTGTCTGGTTTACAGAGATAAAACCTCCTCCTCAAGTTCTACTGAAAGTCACCCATAACAGTGTAGTGGCCACCTTTCAAGATCCCAATAAACACTGTCAAAACCTTGTTATTCTTTCCCTTCAAAACCAAACATCTTCCCAAACTGTGACTCCAACACTGTCTGCTAACTCCACTCCTTAACCCCTGCATTACCGCTTGATACTACTCCATCTCACCTGCCAAACCACCTCACATTCTGCCTCCCAAACCTCCTCTACTCCTGCCTCCCCTCAAGCACACTCCAGCATCCCCAGGGAGCCTGCAGCGTACAGCTGCTTGACTTCCAGTGCTGTGGCTTCTTGTGGTGCACATCTATGCTGTGCAAGTGCAAAAACTAGGGCGCTGCTCAAGACTTACCATATCTCAGACGTCTGCAGCACTGCTACGTCTCTCTTGGTTCACAGTACCATGCAGCTCACACAGCTGACCAACATGACCCTGCTCCTCCATGACAGCGGCTCCAGTCCAATGGGAGTTGAAGTGGCAGAGGAGTGAACTGCTGCAACCAGGAGCAAGCCACTGCTTAGTTACCTGTGGGTGCCAAAACATCTAAAGGCCTGTTAGAATACGCAAACCTGTATACTGAAGTCCTTCACCTGCCATTAGCACATGCTCCTTCCCTGCCAGATGACCAGATTTAATCCCTCTCCCAGAGGTCTGTCAGATAAAGAAGCTGGGAGAGGGGTAGACATGTCAGTGAGCTGCACTTTATGTCTTTAAGAACAGCAATATGGAAACACTCTGTTGCAGAGGGTAGCTCACTATGGCCAGAAGGACTACAAGGGTCTTTGCTTTCATGATAGCATTTCATCCTGGTAGGGAAATGAAGGCTCACTCTCCCAGAGGAGCCCTGGACATAAGTCGGCATCCCTAAAGTCAAAGGGAGGTATGCCACTGACTCCCTCTGCTGCAGGCGTCTCCCTTTGGCTCAGGGCTGGTATTCTGCCAGGTATTCTTCTCTGTATGCTATATGTTGGCATCCAAATCTTATTGCACTTGATTGAACTCTCTCCATTTTCCAGAAGCATGATGAAGCCAGGCTGAACACTGAATGTTCTGAGAGCAGGAGTAGCAAAAGGTCATACAAGTAAGGAAAAAGTTAGTTCACTAGATTCCAATAGATACAGCAAACATCAATACAAATACAAAAATGCTCTCGGTGTAATAATGCAGCACTGTGAATTGTGAAGCTGTGTTTATTCCTTTGAATTCAAGCAGGAAGAAAAGGATTTTTATGGCTCTGGTGCTGGGCCAGCCAGTTTGCCTTTCCCTAGCTCCCAGCTTTTGGAAATGGGAATTGACTCCTGCCAGCAGTGCTCCCCATCTCTGCCCCTCCCTGCCCACAGGCAGACTCGACCCTGCTCCCAGCTGCTGCCACTTCACTCCTTCCCTCAGGAGTTCATTCAGGGCTTTCTTCCCTCATCCTTCATTGTCACACAGGGCTATTTTGAGATACACATCGCTGCAGCTACTTGTACTATAATATATGCTCGCACAAGCCCTGAGCATCTTAAATTGCCTATGGAGTACAGCAAAAGCAGTCTCTTCTGGGTTCCTCAAGTAAATGGAGCATGCGTTTTTCCAAAGAAATACTTAAAAAAAAGCTTTGGACCCCAGATAGGTGATCATTCAAGGCCATTTACTGGGTTGCAAAATCTCTTCTATTTTTAGCTCCTCATTAGAAACTGCAAGTTTATTCTTGAATTTTTAAAATTGGCTAAGCCTTGTAGTAGCACCTTGCAGAAGGGTACCTTTTTATTTCTGATAATTGCTGGAAAGTGACATTCCCATTAATCCTCACTAGCACCATTCAAGGATTTAGAAACTGCTTTTAGATACTAGTACAGCTCTGCAAATCCCCTAAGACAGAGCTATGGGTAATGGGAATATAGAGGTCACTTGAGTCATGAATTGCGAACTTTGCATCCTGTCAGATGGTATTATGGAATTAGGGAAAGGAAAATAATGTTTTTTCATTCCTTTGAAAAAGCGCTGCGGGAGTGGGGACACTGTACTGTTCCCTGCAAGAAGTAAGAGACTTCCCAGTATTGCCAGATGACCACATTAAACTGGCAACTGTGTCGTTGACAGGGTGTGCTGAGAAATCCAAGCCTGGATCATATGGGACTAAACTGGTGATTCATGAATGCAAAACCTCTGTTATTTCACAAGAAAAAAGGGTAACTGTGTTGTAAGAGATGCCAGCAGACTATGCCCGACTCTGTTGCTGATTGCTCCATTGTCCACACAAGGGTTTTGAGTCCTTGGAGCAGATTGTCTGGTAGCAATAATGTTGTCTCTCTCTCTGTGTAGCACTCCCTGTTAATCACACTAGTAGATGTACTTAAGGTGGGACACAGTCCTCCAAATTGTCCTGAAATAGGCTGGTGTTGACTAAGATGCCATCAGGTCACTGAAGCCAAGTGATACTGCTTTGAGAGAGAGAAAAGGAAGGCCAAATTTTTGTCTGAGCAATACTGCTGACTAAGTTTATTGCTTCCTGATGAGATCAGTGTCAGCAAATTTGGTGAAACTTCAGCATGGTGACATCTTGGAGGGTGATGGGGCTTTGCTGGTATGAGAGGGTAAAAGGCATTGATGAGAGGTGACCACTGGGAAGAGCAGGCAATTGCATACACTGCCCACTTGGACAGGTTGATGGAGAAGAGGGAAAACAAAACAGCAACAGCCAAGACGAAATACGACTAGCAATGACTCTGCCTGAGGTGTATGGCTGGCACAGTTCATAACACCAAGAGCACTGATCCACAAGTCTTTGTCCCCAGGCACCTGCCCCACACATGCCTCACACCCCAGCCCCAGCAGCTGTGTGGTGAGGGAAAACAGCAAGGGCTGCTCTAAGGAATGGCGCATAAGTGGTTTCTGTTTGTCTTCTTTAACCTATGGGAAGGCCTCTGTTACTGCTATGCTCTCTCAGCTGGAACAGCTTGAAGCCTGCAATGGGGAAAACCACAAGGAATAGTCATGAAGGAAGGGTGGATGTGGGAGGATGGATCCTGCATGTGGGAGCCTCTCAAAGAATAAGTCCCACTGAAATGCACCAGGAAAGCATCCTTCTGCCACATACACAGGTATGCCTCTGTAATTCTTTATTTCAAACCATCAGGAATGATAGTTTCAAGCTCTCATCTGAGCTTTTTTGTCCTTATGCTCACAAGGAAAGATGGTATCATCTCAGTTTTACAGAAAGGCCACCTGCAGCAGAGAGAAGAACATCCAAGAGGTCACCATCAAGCAAACAGTGCAGCCACAAACAGATTCAAACGTATTTCAGGGCGTGCATCATATCAGCACATCCTGCTGCTTGCGCTGTACAGACTGAACAAAAAGTTCAATGTCCAGGTCACAATGCAAGCAAACGTTGTTGTTTCCAATGTAGTCATGGGCTCTGATGATTCTGTGGAAATAAAGAATGAAAATAGGTGGATTTTAATTTATTTTCCTGCTACACCTTTACGAACACTTTGGGTCTTGGGTATAACGTCTAGGATTTTTCTGAGTCCTTGACTAAAATTTTCTCTCTTCAGCAAGGTGTAAAAGCGTTAATTTTTGCTTCCTGCAAAGCCAGTAAAGTCTGCAGCTCTGTCCAGATAAACAATCAACACTTCAAAGTTTCTACTTGTCAGAGCTAACTGATAAACTGAATATGCTGGTGCTCAGGTAGTGTATTATTCAAATTACATATTTCAAAGCAATTCAGACTGGGACATCATGCCTTTGAAGCTATGGAAAGACCCCAGCTTAGGGTTACCATTTCAAAGAGATTTTTGCAACAACTTTTAGATGCGTCAATGTCAGGTGGTGGCCTGGGAATTGATTTGCAAACTGGCTAGACTGAATAAGCAAGGACCAGCTTAGCTGAAACAGCACATTAGGTGTTATGCAAAAGGCACTGTAAGACACCCTTGGACAGGTGTTTTTAACTGGAAGGATGAGGCAGAATATCACTCAGTTCTCAGCTTGTGCGTTTGCTCTGGTTATCTTGAAGCTGTTCTGAGACCAGCTCAGAAAGAGAGATGCATCGGGAAAACTTGCGAAGACAAAAACCCAAGGAAAAGCAGAATTGGTTATTTCTGCCTGGGTGCCATTAGAACTCACAGTTAGGTGTAGCTCTCCTTTTGAACCCTCTCACTCACATTATGAACCTCAGCCTGATCACTGCAAAGCAGGACTGCTAAGCCTTCAGAATTCATGAATCAGATATCCAGAGTATGAGATATTAATCTTAAAACCTCAAGATTTAAAAATATTACTGCATTGGGTTTTAGTCTTAATTTATTTACAAACTTGAACCTTTAAGGTTTACACTTTGAAACTTTCCTCATATAGGCTAGCATTTTTTTTAATTGTATCATAGCAGAAACAATCATAGACTTGGGTTCTTTTTTCATTGGTGCAGTATTCATGTAAAGCAAAATTAAAGTCTCGTTTCCAAAAGCTCTTAAAGCCACAAATCATAAAAACATATCATGGCTTGAGTGATTTTGACAACTGAGCTGCATTTTCATCATTTCTTAGGCATTTCATCTTCTGTATCCCACTGAAAGCTACTTAGTCTTGTGAAGCTAAATGGAAAACAGTCTAATTAGCTTTAAAAATCTGATCCTTGACATCTGAGGTCACCTGACATCAAAACTGTCATCTATAGGGAGAAAAAAATAATAAGGCAAGGGAGTTAAGTAAATTATAAAGAATAAAACCAAGAAACTATCCCTAAGAAGACCCCAACAACTACTTTCACTACCTACCAACACTGTCCAAGTGAACTCAAACTTACAAGGAGAATTTAAGACAGATAGGACAAAACATTGAATCTAACTTGCATCCCAGGATTTATCCATTTACTCCATAAGCCTTTTGACCCTATTTGCTCAGTTCAGTTGTTCCATTCTTAGGGTAACAGAAATAAGCTTTTAAGGGCACATTTTCCTACAGTGCTATTCTTATTCTTTTCTAATAGAAAGCCAAAATGAACTTGCCTTCCCTTGTGAGGCTACTGTTGGGTTGTGTTTGAATATTTCATGACTGCATTTTAACATATTGTCAAATAACTTCATATGTGAGACTGATCTTTAGCCTGCTGAACTGAATTTTGTCATTTTCTTTGACCATTTTATGTAAGATAAGACTACATTATTACAGTTGCAGGCTTGGTCAGTTATTTGTCCAGCTCCAGAAATGGAGGGGCTGAACTGGTGTAGGTGAGGTATAGCTCCCATTAGTCAGCCCCTCTTGAATGAAAGCCCCATGGGAGTGACCTGGGTACAAAAGGGATTTGGTTGTAATGTTATAAAACGCATGCTTACTCTCTTCATCAGGTCATGAGGATGCAGATCAAAGAAGGAAATGGATGCTTTTTCTGGCCTGATGCTGTGACATGCTTCAGTCTAAGATCAAAGGAGACTAATGTAAGGTAGAGGTTGCAGCAGGCACCCTCTTAGAAATGCTGGTAAAATTATACTGACATGTGGCTTCATCAGTCAGAATGAAAATCCAAGCATAGAGGAAAATGAAAGGTCAACAGATAACCTCCCTAGCACTAATTGAACCCTCTAGGCAAAGACTGACAGGGGCACAGCCAGCATACTGCTTTCTGCATTTAATGGATGCAGCTCTTTCCCTACCCACTAAGCAGAGCTACTCATGATGAAGATCTCAGTTCAAATGTATTTCAGAAGAGGGAGACTGCCTTCCAAGAAAGGTGAACCAGTGTATAAGTGTATACTGAGAGGGTGACTTCTAGAGGTGTGAACGGCTACAAAACGCCACGACAATCAACTCTTCTTTGACTTCATGTGGAGTTTTGTGGCTTGGTTTTGTTTCTTTTTTTCTTAATTTTAAGTAGCATGGTAGAAAATAATAGAAAATAAGGCATCCTTAGACTGGGGTCTAAGCCCTTTCTCATGGATAAGTACAAACAGAAAGCTACTGTAAGAACAACGCATCACCTAGATAAGCTTTTAGGCCCAGTTTTCACATGGTTATAAACTAGCATAAATGTGATCCCGGGGGAATGTTGCGTTTTATGAGAGGACTTGGCCTGCAGTGATCCAACTCTGAATACAGCTGCACATGCAGTGACTGCTATGGCATACTGGAAGCAGCTTAGTGATGACCCCAGGACTTGGTACTTGGCCTACACATTTTCTCTGGTAGGCAGCAGCCCTTGGCCTCATTCAGGCTGATCACCAGTCCCAGCTGCTTCAGAGGCAGGAGAGCCCAGAGGGGTGGTAGCTATCTATCCTGCCTGCTGCTATCATTGCAAGGCCAGCCTGGCTAAACAGGAGGCTCTACAAAACACTGAGATCTGCCAGTGCTGCAGATGGATAAATGCACTTCCATGGATGCTCTGAACCCCAAGGACACAATAATTTTTCACTGGAAACCAGAACTTATGTGGTACTGGCCTAAAGTGTGCTGCTACAGACAGGCAATGTGGTATTTGTTGACTGGTGGACTTAGAGGCCATGCAGAAACCAAATCCAATCACATCAGTTTTAAGTTGCCTAACTTACATAGATTAATGCATTTTTTTCATTTGCTTATGAAAAATCTCTAGATGTATACCAGTATAAATTATAAATAATAGCAGTATAACTAGATAACCGTATCCACAGTATGGGAGTTGCACCATATAAAACCTAGTAAAATTAAAGCAGCACCCACTTTTATCTACTGTCAAAGCCCAAGAAGTCCTTTCAACAGGCAATAAGAGTTGGAGCTGGCTAGATTTTGGAATTCTTTTAAGCAGGAAATTTCAATTAGTGCTTATTTCACATAAAATGTTCACTGTGACTAATTGTTCTAACACTTGCTGTTTGTTATTCATGGTAGGGGAGTGTCAGGCTCTCTACTCCAGGGGCTTATTTTCCCCAGAGTTCATCTACATTGGCTTCCCTGGAAGTTAAAGCCAATGTAACAGCAGGGGAAATCTGTTCTCAGATTGTATGACTAGAAATTCTATAAATAGGACTGACTGATGTACAGCTATGAAAATAATTGATTTTTCAGTGTGGCAGCTGAACCAAAAAATTGAGGGGAAAAATAATTTAGTCCATTTCAGCTCAGTTTGTTGAGCTTTTCTTTTTTTCTTTTTCTTTTTTTTTTGGTCTGTGAGCTGAGTAAAACTTTTCATTCAACTTTAGACAAAGCCATTCATTTCCCAACCAGGTTATTTCTGATGAAAAGCTGGTTGTTGGAATAGACAGGACAGATTTAATCATCATCTGCTGTACAAATGAAGAAATGCAAAGATACATCCTACAAAAGGGCCTGCAAGGCAGTGCACTTTTCAGGGAGACCAGGCTGCAGAGCCCTTCTCTGCCTACAGGGACTCATCTCTGCAGCAGCAGGTTCCTCATTCACCGAGTGCTGAAGAAACAAGTGGTCCTCCACAGAGTACATAGGAATGTAACCTCCGTCCTGACTCATTGTCAAACCCAGCTGCCTTGACGGGTAGGGAGCGCTTTTTCCAGGATGGCTCCTTTTTCAGGGACTGGCTCTGGAGTTACAACTTGGCTTCCCAGGAATATGCCCTGGCATTTGATTGCAGCACAACTTATTCCATAAATTTGAGGAGAACTTTGGGAAAGAGAAAATGTCATTTTTCACCAAGAGACCACAAGCCACTTCCTAGCTGATTCTTCTACATGAATATATTCACAGCAGCCCTTTGCTAGGACAGATACTTTTCCATGGATGTTAATGTGAATGACCCTGTATACATTTCTGTAGATAAATCAATGATAAGGGACAAAGGCAGCATCAGACCAGTGCATGTAAACAATTTCTCTCAGCTTCTGAATGTGGTTTGTTTGATTCTTTTTTCTTTTTTTTCTCCTGGCAAAATAGAGAACTGTCATGGTTATCTCTGTTTAATTAGATTGAGAACTGAGGCTGTCATGACTAATGTATCTGAGCCAATTTAAGAGCTGATTGCTGCTGAAGGTGGGGAAAGTCTCACTTCCCCTCCTTCACACTCCCATCTTCTTTGACCACACAACCTAGCCATCTCTTGAGCTGATTGAGATAGGTGAGCTGACAGGTCAGCTCACATGAGCTGATTTAACATATTCACGAGCAGAAAAATGGCCACCTTTTCTGCTGGGATGATTTTGAACTGAGTTACAGAATGAAACAGTTCCTGGAATGGCCCAGACAAGCACACCTACCCATGCCTGGTTGGCAGGAGAAGTGCTGGGATTGCTCCATGCTGAGGATGCTATGTCAGGACTCCTGTTTGTTTTCCAGACTCAGTCACTGGTTGCATTTTGCTATGTTGCATTAGTTTTTAGCATCTTGGTAACTGATTCCAGCTCTTAAATCATTGCTAAAGTTGGTGAGGTTCTTTGCAGGCATTTTCGTGGAGCTAGATAAGCTTCCTAAAGGTTGGTTTTCCATATTGTTCTGCCTGTGAGTCATGCTGTGCTCAATGTGCAGTCATGCTCGTTTTGACAAAACAAGAGATAATTCACTGCTAGATAGGTCTTCAGAATGAATGTGAGTAGTCTTGTGATACTCTATATTATATATGATTATAGACATGGCTGTACTTGTTCAGGAAAGGAATTTATCTTGAAAGAGACAGATGCATAGGAAAATTTCTTTCTATTTTCCTGCCCTACATTTTGTTTAATAATAAGGGATGAATAGAGTTTAATAGAAGAAATGGAAGCAGCTGTGTTGCAATTAGAAGGCATAATTAGTATTTGCCCAGAAGTTTGAACATATGACTACTGCGTACAGAGATGGCTCAAATGATTAAAAATGGCAGGTTGTGTGGTTGGTGCTTCAGAAATCTGGGCCCTCCTGTGCAGTTAATGTTCAGCTAGTACAGTACACTGAAAATATAATCCCTTGCAAATCACTTTCTGGATCTGAAAGTAATCAATTATCTGTGACTGATTACTGTCTTAGGGCCAAAAATCTACCAGACACCTGCTATTTCCATTCAAACCACTGAGAATAGTCAGTGCTCATCTTACTGTTAGATCATGCATGCTCTCAGCATATTCAAATTTGGTATTGTAGTGTTTTGTTAGTTAAAATGAGGGCAAGCACTGACTTTTCAGCAACTACTGGCCCTGATGATGTCCTTATTCTAGGTTTGAGATAAGAGCAGTTCAAATACCCTTCTGTTTGACTGCCAGTTTTACACAATTTCCTAATTTAGCATGAGACCAAGGGCAATGCAGTTTTGTTTAGCATTGTGCTTTAAAATTACATCTCAAAAAGCTTTACTGATTTAATTAGTATTTTTGAGAGTATGCAAAGAAGGGATGAGAAGATTAAAATGGTAACTGACTGACTAGCTGCAGCTCAAAGAGGTTTTCAGATCAGATCTGAAAAGAGATGGAGAAATTTGAGAGGGCTGTTGATGCAAGAAACCTCAGAGGAGAGCAGTCAATAGGAGCAAGACTCTACGCTGGGACTGCTAACAATGCTGGGCTCTCACTCTTCACAGAAATGTGTTTGCTTCCTGCTGCTGATAAACTCATGTGACTTCTGTTACTAAGCAGGGAGATTGTCAACATGCTAACTGTCAGCTGGAAAAATTAAGTAACCTTCTTTGTAATTTGGTTAGTAAGGAAATACTTTAAGACTACGCTAATCAGACGGTGAGGGAGGATTATAAAATAAAAGCTTTCTGGATATATTAAATAATTGCCATAGCAATTAGCAGTGAAGTCACTGGAGAGTTTCAGAATAGGGAAAATCTGGTCCACAGATGCATCTTCTTCAAGCCTGAAAACAATGGCAGGATGGGATGTGGATGCAGACATGAATTAATTTCACTTCAGGACATGAGAACATGGAACGTCTGAACAGGAGTCAAAACATGGGAGGGGCAGGCTGGTTAATGAACAGATATGGAAAGGAATTGAAGAACTTTGATATTCCAAGTGGTGTGAGTGCTCTTTGCTGCAATACCTCAATGCATTTGCCTTAGGACAACAACATGCAATAAAGGACCTTCATAGCCTAACTGAATTTCAGAATAAAATCGTAGAGCTTTCTTTCTGTAGCTCTGACACTGGTATGAAGTGTGGCAAGTCTCCATGGAAAGATTAAGTATGAGAGAAACCTGTAGTTAAGGTAAGGTCGCTGCTGTAAATCTAGTCAATGCCAGTACAGAATCCCTCACTTGTCCAGAACTCCTTCTAGACCTTCAACAGTTCCTAAAAGCCAGCAGAGAACAGCTTCATAAAACTATTTGTTACCATTAAAAAAAAAAAGAGAAAGATTTTCTGTACTCTACCTGTTCTGTAGAGTATCAGTAAGCACATTCATATGCAAGACCCTTCTTTTTAGGTGCTTCTTTCAGTTGTACTTGAGCTGGATGTTTCCTATCTAGAAAAATTGAGTGAAATGTCTTCTTTTGCCAAAACTTTAGTAAGACTAGGGAAAACCATTTCCATCTCTTAGACTACTCAGATGAGACACTCCTCAGAACAGTTCATCTGGAAAATCTTAACCATGCTTTGTTTCACATGTCCTCATGTCCTTGTCAAGTTTTCCCATTGCCTTCAACCTCAGAGGGATGAGAACAGATATTTCCTTCTTCCCTTTCAAAAAATATTTTGCTACAGCAGAATAATGACCAAAAGGCTCCATTATCACAAGGCAGATGATGCCATAATTTCCTTGGAGATCTGTTCTAGCGTTCATCTCTGAGTGGTCAGGTAAGAATTTTGAATCCTTTCTTTCCCTACAGCTGTCAAGAGCAAAATGCACTTTGTTCCCTGGCTATTTTTACATAATTAGTGGATGTGAGCAGGCACCTGCCTTCTCTCTGATATGAACTACTGTAAATACACTGAAGTTTCTAACCAATTTGACCTAAGAAAATGATTAGGAGGGTGGGAAATATTCCTTTAATTCTCTTTGCCCTCTGTACCAAGAATGGTTCTGGCAATGCCCTCAAGAATAGATTGCCCTGCACGTAAGTACCAAATTTAAAGCCGTATGGTATAGCCATATGGCAAATTTAAACCCTCGTATGATCAGGACATACTGCCTGAGGCATGCTACCTGGATCTTTATGCAGACTAGCACAGCCCTGGCAAACCTCCATAGGCTGTTCTCAAAGTGCTTCTTGCAACCATTCCTGGTGAATCAACAAGTAGGAGGCAGGACAATTTAACAAAATAAGTAAGTGTTGAACACTATTTCCTTTTCCTGTCGTCTTCATACATAACCTGCTTGTCAGATGTCCACTCTACTCTACCCAGTCTCCGTACTTGTTGATGGACAAAACAGTGGGTATGTAGAGTGAGAATAAGACATGACACCCACTGTGGCCATTGTGCTGCAATACGCTTGCTGCTGACAGCATTTCTGAGTTGCAACTGAGTTTATTGAGGCACAGAATTTTTCTCTCTCCCTTCAGAGTGATCAGGCAAATGCATTCTAAACAAAAAAAGAAAAAATCCAGTGATGAAAAGCTGAGCCATCACGCAGGGGGACATTTTACTCCACCAGGAAACACGTGACAAGCTCTGCTAACATCTGCTTTCTTATAATATCCATAGAGGTGAAGAAATATAGATGTGGAAACTTATACAAGATATTCTAAATAAGCTGAAATAAAGCAGTATTTATGGAGACAGGACCGCATCTTGCTATCTGTTTAATTCCTGAGAGGAGGAAAGCTGCCTAGGATGATCTTATTTACAAGCAGCATTTATTCTCAATGGCTACTGATTACATCTTCTATTCTTGCAGAGCTCCTCAGAACACTAGGATTTCCATTAAATCACAGAACCAAATCTAGTTATATTGAACTGGCATTTTTCAAGAAATCAAAAAAAAAAGCTAAACACATTGGCTCCTTTGACTCTCATAAACACCAGCAGGTAAAAATATCTTGCATCAGACTCATTTAGAGATTAAAGTTAGACAAATGTGTAGTGAAATCAAGGGAGAAGTTTTGTCAGAAAGAAGAAGTACAAAACTGAAGAGTTAGAATAAAATTGTTGGTAGAATGCAAACAATAAAGCAAGATCAAAAGTGTCAAAACCTGACAAGCTGCATGCTGAGAAAAAGCTGTTAGGAAATATCAGATATTTTCCAATGCAGCTTATTGCTAGATGGCTTAAAGGTCTTGCCCTTTGAAGAGAAATCCTTGCAGGGGTGCCTGAGGAGTGTGATCTCATTAGCCACTGTGGCCACTCTTTCGTAATGGGCCATGTTACTCTTGCAGCACTTCCATCCCTCAAACCCTAAGGAGGCTTCACAGAAACAAGCAAGGACCAGCTTACAGAGCGGACAGGAGAGGGTGTCTGAAGCTGGGACGCAGGACTGGTAAAGGAGCTGCTGTGGGAGGATGAATCAGGGATTTCTCCAGCCCATGTTACCCTCCCTTGCAATATCAGTACAGCTCTTCCAGAGCAGGAGTTGCTATATTCCTGTGTGCAGTGCATATGATGGAGCATTAACTGATTTACCCTGATGGGATCTCTCAATGCTGCTGTGAATAAGAGCAATCAGAAATGGTTCTGCAAAGAAAGAGCAGTGGGCATGGGCGGTGCTGGGCTTGGCAATGTTTTGCACAGTGTACTAACTGTATCAAAGGATGTCCTGAGCAGAAGTTTTACAGCTTCGTGGTCTGGAGCTGATGGAAAAGTATATTTCTCTCAACAGTCAAAGCTTCTCCACATGCCAATTCCCCCACATCCTCTGTCCCAGCCTTTGCTACTACTTTTTTCTTCCTTTGTTTTTTTCTCTTTTCTTTCTCTAAGTGAAGTAACCGATAAAGGGAAGCCTCTACCTGCAATCACCATTGCTCCTGAGCCCTAGCTGTTCTCTCTGTATCCCCTCCACACACAATTTTCCTTAGAAGCATTGTGTAGGGCATGTCATTTGTCTTTCTCCATCTTCTCTGCTCTTGAGAAAAAGATCCCTCACTGGGAGTAGCGTGGAGTCATTACAGCTGTGATGGCCTAAGGGCACATGCAATGAAAAGTATGTCAGGATTGGCAATATGTTTTCTTGAGCCAACCAATTCAGGTGGCAGAAATGAGAAGCCTTTAGGTTCAGAGGGCCTTTTCCTGAGAGATTCTCTCCCTTGCTACCCCTGTGCTGTGTTACCTGATACATTAGTAATTACCATGTTAGCTTGCACTTTCTTGTCACCTTTCGGTTTTGGTTCTTAGGAACATTCAAGTGCCAATCAGCAGTGATTCATCAATGACCCCAGGAG
>JANHGB010049452.1:24634-46923 GCA_026283785.1 Coracopsis vasa
CACTTCTCATCAACTATTTCCTTGTTAGAGCATCAGTTGGAGAGCTTTTATGTGCTTGTTATTGCTAAGAAGACTTCTTTGTATATCCATCACATATGATTTCACTTATCTGTGCTTTTCAAACTATATCTTGACAGGAATATACCACAGGGCAGTATTAGTGTTCCTAGTTTCTGATTAAGCCACTAGCCACATCAGTGTGCAAACCTTCAATAACACCATGCCACATTTTATGTTTTCATTAGACAAACAAGCCGTTTGAGGTTGTTTCCCAAAGGAGAAAATAACAAAGCTGGGGATGAGGGTCACTGTCCCAGTTTGGACCCCATTCACCACATAAAAGTGTCAGAAGTTTGTAAAAGGATCCTAGTGTTCTCTGATTTTAATAGTAGAAAGCAGAAACATGAAAATGTTCTGAGCACTACTCTTGTAGACAGGACTCAAAGTGAGCAAAAATGGCTCTAGGTGACAAAAACTTCCAGGTGTTCCTTCGAATTCTGGTCTGCACCGCCTAAAGGTAGGGTGCAGGATCACATTTATTAGTATTTAGTTTCCTTACATCTGCTGCTGCTCTTTAGTGCTACTTATGCTTTCTTGCATCTGCAAACTGGGGCTGAAGAAAGGTGGAAACAAAGGTCAAAGCAGAAGGAAATCTTCCTTCTAGGATCTTCTGTGCTTTGCTGTAATTGCCTCTTCTGCTCCCTCCTCAACACGAACCTTATATAAAGTTCTCTCAGCTTCATGGCAGTCTGAAAATGGGATTTAGCTTTTTACAGTGAAAATGGGGCTGATACTATGCTCCAAAATGAGAGGACAATTGCAGTGTGAAATTGGCTTGCATGTGCGCAACAGACTGGATGGTGATGTGAAAGGAAGATTGTGAGGGCTGATTCGATTAAAAGGCTGTGAAAGCAGCACCTGAATGGGTATGTCTGGAATGACAGGGCGTCTGGGGGGACCATTTTCCTGCAGGGTGGGGCTTTTGGTGTTTGTCTTAGCATATGCTAGCTACAGAAATGCTAGGATTTAAGAGCACACATTTGTCTTTACATCTGGGACAAGCCATATTTTCAAGGGTGCTCATGGGTACATCAATAATTTCAAAGATTTTTGTTTTATTTTGTGAAGGTAAGGGAAATTTTGGATTTCCTTTTAGAGGCACAGTGATATTTTAGGAGTTCTGTACAAGACCTTTGCAGTATCAGTATATAGTATCTACCTACAACAGGCCCTCTTTATCATATTATCATTTAATAAAATATTCGCTATTATAATAAAGACAGTTCAGAACATGGAAAATTCATGAAGCTTACAGGCTCATGTGAATGCATTTCATATTCAGGCATTATTATGGGTTCCAACCCATGGGACTCTTTGACGTGGTCACAGTACAAACTAATACACTGACAGAACTGTGCACTGGCAGCATGCTGCCAGCAGGTGCCTATGGTTAAAGATATGACCCAAATTTTACATATTGCCACAGATATTTAAAGAAGGGAAACCGAAGCACATGTTGATTCATAAAATGCACTGGCCTTTAATTTTTCTTTTCTGCGTAATCTCTAATCAACTTGAAATTGTCTTTCTAAGGAGTTATTTGCTACCACAAACTCCAATGCTTTATTCATGAACACTGTTGAGTTGCCTGGGCAAAACCAGTCATAAATCATTACTCACATAGCTGAAATTTTTGTCAACATCTTTCATTTCCAATTTGTATCAGGACAGGGCTTGCACTCACTTGAGTGCACAGAGTGACAGGTTGAAACCTGAGCAGGGCTTAAAGTGATTTCCACGCACAAGAGAGCTCCTCTCCTTTGGTGGGAAGTACATGTGTGTGATACTCAGCAAGCATTCACAATATTTATTGAGCATAAAGTTGCCTTCATTAGATGGATTTGTATCAGTGGAGTTATTATTCATATGTGAGAGACATAAATAATGGTGCCAGAAGACCCCAGGGTGCTGCAGGATAAAAGCCACATGATACGTAGGGATTTGTGTGGGGAGAATTAGTACTATGCAGTGATTTGTTAATGAAAATGTGTAATTTAAGGAACAATCATTTCTAAGAGTGGAGAAAAGGGCCTTTAAGTAGGAATCCTGTACCAAGTGGAAGTGGTATAGACCGACTTTAAGAGTCTGATTTATATTTAATGAGAAAGCAGGACTGCAAAAACAAGCCTTTCAAAAGCTAGGAAAAGCAAGCCTGTCCCTCACCCAAACCTCAGGAAACAGGGTCAGGCTCCAGGGGAAAGGAAAGGAATTTATGTAAATAGACAGACTCCAGCCAGAGGTTTAGTTGAAATATTTGATCCTCTAAAATCTGAAACAAAAACTTTCCGCAGAGCTGGCTGCCTAGGTTCTCGGGCTGGGTAGAGTAATGTGTTCCCTTGTGTTTTTGTTTATGTCACCATAATGAAAGCAGACTTGCTTTTTTAATAATATATACTTTATATAATTTATCACATAGTAAGAGGAACTGAAATGAGCATCATTTACAGCAGGTTTATTTAAAGGAAGCCTCATACTAAAGAGAGTGCCCATTATAGCTGTAAGGGGTTTTCAACACAAGGAATGGAAAAATTAGCAGAAAGTACATTTTCATTGTAAGCAAAATGCCTTTGAAAAACTTGTGTCTCCTGCCCTGTAAACAGATGGAGACATTGCACTGGCAAAGTACATACTAGCTTTGGGATCTCACATGGCCAAAACCCAGGAGCTGGAAACCATGAGTCTTTTTATGACAAGTCATATCTGTGAATACAGAGCAAAACAGACTTTGCTTTGGCATTTCCCTGAGCAATGTCTAGGTGTAAAAGGAACAAGATTTGGGGTTTGCCTTGTCACACCATCCCTGCCATAGAGATACTGGAGGAGCTGTCAGCCCATTTGACACCTCTTTCAGCAGCTCATGCGAAGGACAGCCATTAGTTGCTGCTGGCAAGCAGAAGTCAATTTATCCCCATAACAAAAGGCTACAGACTGCAGCTGGATCTGGAGAATAAGTGGGAACAATTCAGGAGTAGAGGGAGGCAAACTGTAGAAATATCCCTGATAAAATATTACTTGTCATATAAACATTTGGGGACGGATTTTCTTCCATCATCTTGTTCTAAGACTGATTCAAATGATCACAGCAACCATTTGCTGCTGACTACTTTTACGTCTTGTATAACAAAACACCCCACCGCATGTCAGACACCAGCTGATCAGGGCAGGAAACATTTGTCCTGGATATTAAAGCAGATTCCTGCCCTGCAGTTCTGTTAAAACATGAGGAAGCCACGAAATATTTAGATACATATCTTCCTTTTGCCTTGCTTGTCCTACTTAATATGGCCTCTTTGCAGTATGCACAGGACATGTCACTGCAATAGAAAGCAAATAAGTTAGGATTTAGCTGCCCTTCCACGCATGCCTCTTCCACAGATTGCTTGGTTACAGACCTCTACTTAGCAGAGCTATGTGACAAGGGACACCACAACAAGTAGCAGTGTATTTTTCATGCCTCAACTATTGTAAAGTCCTTCTGCTATGGGCTGCTCATATTACAGCTCTCCAAACGAATGTAAGTGCAGGATTCAGCTGCCTGATTTACAAGTGCAAGGAAGCCTTAATCATGTTTACCCCATTATCAACTTCGCACTGTTTGCATTGCCTTTCCATCCCTATCTGAGTGCAGTGGAAGAACACAGTCCTCCACTAACTTTTGTTCACTGTTCTTAATGTTATTTCGGTGAACGGAAAAAGAAAAGGTAAAATGACAGAGTATATAACATCTAATAGCAAATCTTATCAATGTTTTTTGTGGTAGAAATAGGTCCTGGACATGAGGAGGAGTTCTGTGAAGCTTGGAAATAAAAAGGATGAAATCCATATACCTTCATGCCATCCTGGTGTCACAGCAGAAGCAAGGGGTTTTTTTCAGGCACCTACATTTCCCTTGATGGTGGGAAATGCAGCCTTAAAAAGTGGAGAGTTCTATGAAATGGATGAGGAAAGGTAGGCTGACTTTGATGGATTATTGTTATACTAGAACAAAACCCATTCGAGAAGATGAACGCCAGCAGCCATATGAGCATGCAGCTGGACAAAACATCTGTGTTTCAAGAACACAGTGGGAAGTGACCATATGCACAAGGAATCCTAATTCCTTTGTTTAAAGCTAAACATGAAACTAACAGGAAGCCTTCCTAGGGATTAAAACCAGAGCCTCACTGCAATACCCGATAACCAAACAGGTACAAGCTGTTTAGACATGGTTAGAATTTGCATAACAGAAGATCATGATACCTAACATTTTTTTTTTTGGAAGTCAAAAAATTTTTATTTTTAAAAGTGTGCACAAGCCAGCACGAAGCAATTCATTTGAGAGACAAACCAAGGCTAGAGTTGTTCATTGCTCCAGAAACAGGTGTAAGACTGGGACAGTAGACATCCTCATGGTTTTGTGGGACTCTGTGAGTATTAGGGACCCCTGTGACCAACTGAGCTTCAATTTCAGCTGCAGATCTTGATAGTCCAGAACATTAACTTTTTTTTAATTTTTTTTCTTTAATTGAGAAACATGAACTGGGACCTAGTAGTAATTAGCTGGAGCTCTAATAGTAGGACTACACAGCAATGTTCAAACATGGACTTGCTTCTGCTCGTAAAACACCCTCGTGCCAATGCTTTCAAATAAAGCAGAGCGGGAAGTATTTTCCTGGGTCTGTACAGTTCTCTGCCAAGAAGGATCTGACTTTCTCAAGAATTGTAAATTGTCCCAGTACCTTCTAAGTTAATTAACTGTGCAATGGACCGGCTGTTACTCCGTGATTAGTTTGCGCACATGATTTTTAACCAGCACAGTGAAGAGAGACAAAGCCCTAGCAGGACGCAGGGCTCCTTCCGCTCCTACTTGTGTGCCTACAAGGAAGCTGAGCAGGATTTAGACCTCAGCACTACCCGCAATAATACCTGTAGCTTTGAGGGAAGGATTCATTTTACTTAATTCAAGTTGCTTCGCAGGTAGGTGCCCAGCCTAAGATAGTTGTGTGGGTTCTTTCTGTAGTTAGTGGAGAGGTGGTGGTGAAGAAATAGGAAGGAGAAAGGGGAAACCATTTAATGTCACACAGTTTTTGCAGGAAGTATTAATGCTGAGAATCAAGTGCACTTTAACGTAGTCTTCCCACCCCTTCTTCTGCCTGGTGACCTCTGTCTCCCTGTTTTGCCTCAAGGTTGTTCCCCATAGTGATGTGACCTTGATAAAGTGAAGTGAGTCGTGCACACACTCTTACCACACAGAAGAAGCTAGGAGGGAACAAGGACTGTGGAAGAGTTGAAAAGTAAGCTGTGTGAGAAGGGACAGTTGCAAAACTGTACAGGGAGATAATACACAGTTTGCTTAAAGTAGTGAATGCATCTCTTGTCTGACTGGTGCCCCAGTGTCTCAACAATAACTCAAGAAAACCAACGTTCTTGCTTCAAAAAGCAAATAATTGCTATGAAAGAATTTCCTTTGTTAGTTTTTATCTTCATGTCTTAAATCCAATTAAGTTTCACTATGATTAGCAGTTGCAGACCTTAATTCAAGCACTTAACTGTTTAATCTAGTCCTAAACTCAGATTTTAGAGGTAAGATAATTAAATCTTGACGTTTGATAAGAAAAAACACAAACACGGAAAGAAAACCCTGATGTTCCACCCACTCCCTGGACAAAAGCAGCATTTTGACTGTGAGAATTCTGCTTTCTGATTTTCTGCTGCTAGACTTTGTCCACCATCAATCATATTAGTACCTCACTCCATTTCAGAGGAACTAGCTGTGGGTCAAGGTAAGCCTCAGCAAGGACAAGTGAGGAAGAACCTGGGCCTTCAGTGGCTACATGTGGAGGGGGAAAGAAAGAAACTGCTCTTTTGGTAATTCAGCTTAGATTTTTCTCTCATTTTTTTATTACCATTTGAGCCCCACAAAGGTTTTACTAACCCTAATCCACTTATTAAACAAGATCCTGCTGTCATGCATGTGGGTGCAACCCTACAGTAGTTCCACTGGAGCTCCAGCTGCTGCTTTATTCACTTGACCAGGCAATTTTTACTCACATGAACACATCTAGAACACATTACTTGCATGAATAGCTCCAGATTTTTCTTCTAGGCTGGCTGCCCCAGCACCAGGTTCAGACACCTGCATTCACTTGACTACAGTGTAGGTGCTGTGAGCCTGGTGTATAAGCTCCTGCTATAGGCAGTGGAGAGCTGGGTCTTGATTAATTGCCTTCATTATCTGACAGGGCCAAAGACGTATTTGATTACTGTTGAATGCCTAATGGCACAGAGCACTTAAATTCAAGCAGCAGACTTACAGACTTGAGCCCTGATCAGTTCAGCCAAGGGAGTCTAAAGAGGGCTTCAGAGCACAGGCAAGGTGCTCAGCTGAGGATGAAGTCAAAGGGGTTCTCTAGACCCCTTGGACTGTATACTGGCTGGACCTCCAAGACCACGGGCCCGTAGTATGTCCAAGTCATTTTACTGAGTTGGGCTATTGCTGTGGCAAGGGAGAGCTGCTCCCAGAAGTATCCAGTTCGAGTTGAATTTAATTTTACTTTTCTAGCGAATGCACCTTTGTCATTCCTGCCTCCTCAGGCAGGGAAGCCCCTGCCCTGCTTCAGAGAGCAGGCCCTGCTGTTTCTGTAGTTTGAGAAGCACTTAGTGCCTGGCAGAAAGCTGGAATCATTGACAACCAGCTGAGGAGTTTAGGATTTTGGGGGACTTTCCCTTAATGAGGCATCAAGTGCCTTTCCTGAGCAGGAGATAGATAGGTCTCTAATAGCTCAGAGCCACTTTGCCTTGGGTGAAGCTACTGCCTATACCTGGACAAAGAGGTCCCAAACAACCTTGAGCAAACCATATGGTGCACCTATCCTTTATTGCTTATAGGGACTAAGAAATGTGCTTGAAAACTGTGATCTCAGGCCCTGAAGACTGTTTTCTAGCCTAGTTCCATTTCCTAGGACACTAGGACACATCTTTATCAGCTTTCCATGTACAATTTGTCTTCTCAATTCCGTTATTTTATTGGTGGATTACTGTGGCATAGTTATATTATGCTGCTCTTGCTGTACACAGGTGTTGCTGCAGAAAGAGGCTCTGGCATATCTCTGTGCTCTCAGGGGGACACAGGGTTGCTTTTCAGTTCCTGGAGAGCTGGGGTGTCTTCAGAACAAGAGAGATGCAGAGAGCTACAGGCAGTTTTTGGGAGTGCCTATCAGCTACCTGCAGGGCTGCAGTCCTTGTCCCACAGAGAAAGGGGCATATCATACCCCTGGGTTTGAAATAAAGCTGGGTTTGATTCATGGGCCTCATGTAGCTTTCTCTGCTGCTCCAGGCAGGGCACGAAATGAGGTAGCTGAGAGACAGCTCTGGGCTAGAAGCCCAGCTAGTGCACTGCTATGCTTGAAGATCCTGCTTTACAGCATGCTCCTTTGCTTGTGTTTAAGTTGGACATGTTTTTGGGGCTGGTGGATGTCTGATACCCAAGGAGCTTGAAGACTGAGATGAGTGAGCTTGTGTCTGCAGCTGCTCACATAGGTGGAAGGGTCTGTCCCTTACTTCATAGCCCTCTCTAAGTACTTTTCTGCTCCCAAGGAAATGGATCTATTTCACACTGTGAAGACCTCAGTTATTACAGCTGTAGGGAGTTGCATCAGAGGGGCAGATGTACTGGGAATATAAAAAGTATGCTGGAGCCCCTTCTCCATACCCCCAGGCACTGTGGGTATGGAGAAGGTCATGGTCATGATGGGGCCGCACAGCTTCATCACTTGGCTGCTGCCATCCTGGAGCTCTGAGATGAATGCCTACACCAAGATAAAAAGACATATAATATATACAGAGCAGGTATAGAGGAACAACAGAGCAGAAAGTCACGGAAGTTCTGTGACTTTCTGTGTATAACAGGACACTCTAATGTTCCCAGTTTCCACTGCTTTAAGCCTCAGAGCACTTTTAGTCAGAGTGTATCTTCTCTAGTTTGAAGACCAGAGGGACAATCCACCATTCTTTTTCATTTGTTCCACTGGCTGATCTCCTTTGCTATTGAAAAATAGGACTTGCCTTAAAAAATAGAAAAGTCATTACTTGGAGACAGTTAAATCTGACCTAGAGTAAAATTCAAGAGTGCGTGAACTGTGCTCATTCCAAGATCATGTTATTGCCCACAACTTATCAAGTATTATTGCTTCTGGCAGTGTCTGTCCCTGAAATAAAAGTACCTCAATGTAAAGAATCACTTAGTTTCTCATATAAACAATGATGAAATATTAAAACATATATGACAAATGAAGGCTCCACCTGTCTTGTAAAAATAAGTCCTGCTGGGACTGGCTTCCTGATGGGAAATCCCTTGTTCGGCTGGGCAGGATCACTTGTCATCACTAGAGATGGGAAAGAAACAGTCTGTCCTGACGCCTCTCCCAGTCTGGTTCACTGGGTAGAACAGCTTCATAGTGATAGGGATCACAGCAACCACAATTTATGGAGGACTCCATAACATTATTTTATTGTACTGCTGACCTTGTGGCAGAGCACACCACCATACATAAGGCTACAATCCCCTTGGCTTTGAAGCACAGGTAATGCCATTGAAAAAGGCTGGACACTGAGATTTTCAGTGAGGAATCTGTGCTCCATCAGTAAACTGCCCTTTTGCATGTGTGTTCTTCACTCCTCCTTCTCCTATATAGCTGTCACATAACCTTTTTGGCACTATTCCTTTATGTGTTTTTTCAGCGCATAGTGGAACAAGGCCTGCTATACAAATAATTACATGCTGTTACATATAGATGTTGGCTTCTGTGATGCCACCAACCACCAAGAAAGTGTACCTCACTGTTTTGAAGCTACAATATGGTATTAGAGGGACTAAACAGTTAAATTCTGATGGAAATCGGACATTTTGCTCCAACACTTCCCCTTCCCTTTGTTTCTAACCTTGCTTTCCTGTCATATGGTATCCTGTCCCCCACCCCATGCCTCACTGCTGGCTGCTGACCTAGTAGTACTTATATGTGTGTGGAAGCATGGCAGCTAGCCTGCAGGAGCATCACTGCTCTCCACAGCAAGGCTTGGTGATGCTGAGGCATTTCGATGTCGCTCGTGCTCTCTTCCTGGAAAGGAGGGTGGTTTTCAGGCTCAACATCCTTGGCACAGAACCTGAAAATCTGTCCCTGCACTTCCCACTGCTGTGGCCTGGCAGAGCTCCTCCACAATGGCAGGAAAGAGCTGGCTGCAGTCCTCCTATTCTCATGTAGCCAGCACGTCTGCGGGCATTTGTTTCTAGCCCATGTGCCTGCAGACAGCATGTTAGGAGAAACATCAGGAATACATCCAGCCAGCATCTATTGAACTGTAAATAACAGAGAGAGCAAATTGCTAGTAGCAGGCAGGTTCTCTCCCTGGGCAGATATAATGCCAGAGCAAAAACGGAACAGAGAGCAATGTGGGACATGCAGGTATGATAGGAAACGTTGGCAGAGGCCACAGGGAGACCAGGGATCAAGCTGGTGGGATGCATTTTTTGGAATTGGTTGGTTGGAAAGGACTAGTGCTGGTGTGGGGCTGCTGGACTTGCTGATGCCCGAGGTGTGGAGGGAGAGTGGGGACTCGAGCAGGGGAGGAGGAACTGTATGAATCATTTCAGAAAGGAAATGAGGACTGAAGCAGGTTCCCTGTTGGGGATGCCAAATAATAAAGCACTGAGGTAGTTTAAACAATAAATGTCTATTGCTCATTAGTTTCCTGTTTGTTTTTTTCTGAATTAAATCAAATAGAGGTTATGGGAAATGGAGGGGATTTTCTCTCAAGTTCTGGGAATTGGGAGGACATAGAAAGGGGACAGGGTCAGGGAAAGGGGAAAAGGGAAAGGTTCACAGCACTGACTTCCCCAAAAATGTCATATGCAGGCATGTGCCAGTCTCTTGGCAGGGAGGCTCCATTGCAGAGGGGTAAATGACTTGTGTGAGAGCAGAGGAGTGGGGTGGAGGATCAGACTCCACTGATTTCAGATGCAGAAAAACACCCACAACTTTATGGTGTGCTACAGTGGCATGCGACTCAGGTCAACATCAGGAAGTGGTTGAGAGAAAGAGCTGCCTAAGTTTTCGTGACCCATATCATCAATTCCTCCTGGAAAAAAAATTATGGTTTTCTTTTGTAGCAGATCTGTTTAGAAAGCTGCCCAGGAGAATTTAGTATCACAGGAAACATTTGAGCACAGTAATAGCCACTAACATATTGTGCTCAAGCTCCTTCTTTGCTCCTGTGACCAGACTCAGGGCACATTACAAATTTCAAGCTTGCCCTGAAATAGCAATGGTGTATTTAATATAATGTATCCAGACAGTTAAATCAGACTGGGCAAAAATGTCTGCCCATATTTGGCAGAAGAATTAATTCATTCCCCAAGCTTAGTAGCAACCTGACTAATCAACTTGCCTATTCTTGACTACAGGCTCTCACTTGCTTTTAAAGACAGCCTTATCTCTGTAAACTGCGTGATTCTTTGAAGTTCTGTATCTAGGAAGAAGAAAATGAGCAAGAAAGGATTTATTCCTGGCTCTGTTTACTTACTACATATCAGAAGTGAACAATCTTTTTCTTCCTTTCTTTCTTTCTGGTAGCTTCTTCTTTTCTTCACAATGATTTTCATTAAAACATAGATGTATCTGTCTGTGTAAATATAGACAGATTGCTTGCAGGACAATAACTTAACAATGCTGATAAACAGCAAAACCAGACCCATGGTTTTATGCTTTCTCCTTCAACTCTCTTTAAGAATTTATATAAAGGCATTTACTTGCCAGTTACCTTGCCCGTTTTCATAGCTGGGACTTATTTTAATGTAAATAATACAATTTCTGTAGAACGGAATTGCATGCATTGCTTTTTGCATCTGGGATGAAAGATGTTTGTTTAGGAAGATGAGGAATTAGGTAAAGGAATGAATCAGACAAAAAGCTGAAATTCCCAGCTGGCTCTTCCTTTCTCTTTTCAAGTACGGGAATCAGCAAGGATGATGCTATTTCCTTTAATGAAAAAAGAGACTTAACGTTCAAATGACAAGTATGCCTGTGATTAGTCTATGTGATTTAAGGTTTCTGGAATGAAGCAAGTTTGATGACAAATATGGGGAGTTCCTTCCTAAAACGCATCATTGTTGCTCAGAGAGGCTACTTGCAGTTAGAATAAAAGGGTTAGGTGTTAACTTGAGAGCATCTTAAACTATGAAGAGTGAGCTCTGACAGTTTTAAGCCAGCAGGTTTGATCTCTGGGTCTCCTTGAGCTGCAGTCTGGTAGCCCAAGAAGGAACATGTGAAGCACTGCTTAGGAACCTTCCAATGCATAGATTCCCTCTCCGATTCTGATGTATGGAGCAATGTGGGTGACAAATGGGACACTTCACTCACTATCCATGACTTTCTGGGTTATATTTTATAATTTTTCTCTTAGCACCCAACTTTCTGGGAGCTTTAGGAATGAAAAAGTGCCATCTGAGGAAAACAGAAGGGTTCCATGGTAGTGGTGGAGAAGTACTGCTTGAAAACAATTCAGAGAAGATGAGTAAGTCTTGAGTGTGCTGGTGCAATATGAATGAATGTGTCAAAGACGTGTCAATTGCCATCACGTTCTTGCATGCATTTAGAAGGAGGCCTTGGCAATATTTTCTCATTTAAGAGTACATCCCTCTACTTTCCTGCCACTGGAGATTCATCTTGGTCGAATTAGGTCTTGCAGAACCGGGAAAACAATTTCCCAGGAGGGAGGGGGAACCTCCCTAGGGGAACTCTACCAGATAGAGAACTGGTTTCTGCTTGGGAATAGAGTCAAAGCAGGGTTTCCTATCAAACAGAAAATTCTGTTTTAAACTGCTTTAGCAGTTACGGAATGTGTGGACACGGCTGGGGGAGAAGGAGCTGCTCAGGCTTTCGTTATTTTGATCCTACCTTCCTATAGCTTCCCTCAGAAGCCAGGCAACCTTTTGGAGCGGGAGGCTTTCATTACCTGTGTTTGTATGGCTTTAAGGAGATGCGCAGAGCATTGTATACCAGGGGAAGCTGTGCCAAGCAAATAGGAGTTCTCCGTCCTTGAGAGTAAAGATGAATGCAGAGACATACAAAACCAGAGACCCTGATGGGTTCATGGTTTGAAAGCAAAAGCAGAAATCGTTTGGCAACGTTTTACAGAAGTAGTCTGACATCCATCTGTGCCCTCTCTAGTCTTCCCTGTGCTTGTGCAACTCGTACAGACATGAATGGGAGTTTTATTGGCGTGTTTGAAAGACACTGATGTCAGAGGGAATTCTTTCTATTGACTTTAATGAGCTTTAAATCAGGCACCATTATAGCCAGGATTTGCCAAAGTGATTAGTGACTTTGGATTACCCTTAGCATTTGGGAACTCTCTTTGTTTCAGGGCTCATGTCAGACACAGTTAAGTTTGAAATATAACTAAATAAAACACACATGCACAAAGCATGCCTATTAGTGTTAAGAAACCAATCTATATGCACTGAAGAGATGAATCTGCTATTTGCAAAGGAAATTCTGGTGTGGTACAAAATAAATTCCAACTACTAAAATGACATTTGGAAAAAAACGTACCCTGGACTTGTCTGCAGAGAGCAGAACAGTGCAGCCAGGAAACGCAGTGCATGGACAACGTACATCTGCTTTCTTCATTATCTCTGTATTTGGCTGGGTTTACCAGGGACATCCCAGAAAGCAAGCCACCCCATCCAAAATCTGCTGATAGAACCTCTATTTTGCCTCAGATTTTCTTCTGGATGCAGTATTTTTCTGTCCTCTCCACTCAAGTTGCATCCCTAGGATTTAGGCCTTTGTCTCCTGCACCTCTGTGCAGCTCTGCAGGGGGACAGGGGCCCCAGCCCTGGCTGTACCTCCAGCTCTTGTGGAACCCACTGAAGGGTCTGGCTCCTACCCTGTAAGAGATGTGCCAAACACATACCTTCATGTCTGTTTAAAAAACCCCAAGCTGATTACTCTCCTCTGCAGAGCATCACATGTTGATTGGTACATGGAAGTGTATATCAGTCACTCCATCTATCCAAAAATGAACTCTCTGCCTACTGAGAAACATCTCCTTCTGTAGTGACTTGAGACTCCTGGGACATTAGCTGAGATCTTGAAGTGAGCTCACATGAAAAGCTGAAGATCATGATAGGAGATCACGGTGCAAACAGCCTTGGGCATTTAAAATATGCCTACCCTGACAGCAAAGATTACTTTTCCACAGCAGGGTTGGCAGTAGGACCCATGTACCTGAGCTTCATCTGCTGCATTCCCTTACCCTTGAGGATGTGGGTTTGCGATACACCTCATCTAGTAGGAGACCTTTCCAAATGGTTCTGCTTCTTGGCCTTTCCCTCTGCCTTGAACTAGACCTGGTAGCTGTCCAGCTAGAGGATGAGAGGATGTCACAACTGAGATAATGAAAATTATTCTTTTCTTTCCCCTACCCCCTGTTTTGCATGGCTGATTTTGCCCTCAATAGGAGGAAAAAGAAATGTCTGGGAAAAGCAGGCAGAAATTAGCCCTGAGCACAGGAGGGCGTCACACAGTTATTACAAAAGGAAGTTGTAGCTGCTGCGTAAGTGTTTTAAATGAATGAAGCATTTTAATTCTGTAAGGATCCTGCTGGTGAGCTTTAGGCATGTCCCAGGCAAACCTTCCTGGCCTGGGTTTCTCAGAGGAAGAAAGAAGAGGAAAACCTTGGGCTTGACTATAAGATGGGGTTAGGGATCAGGTAGATGTCCTATTGCTCAATCTGATCATAACTAGTATACTTCTGGACAGAGAAGGAACCATGACTTGAAGAACTTGGAGAATTTTATGGTGATAAATCAAGGTACCTGTGAAAATTAACATCTTCTAAGCTGGGGGGCAGCTGAGCAAGAGATTCTGGACTTTGTTTTAAAGATGTAAACATTTAAAAACCACAGTGATGTGTATGTGTGCTTTCATTATCCCGTGAAGGATGCTGCAGGTGAAATCTGGTGGCGAAAGCCCAAAGCAAACTCTAGGTCTTACTTGAGGATTTTGTGCCATAGAGGCTAAAACAACAATCAGACCTTCTACATACCACTACTTCACAGTGGTATTTTAGTGAATATTGTTGCCCTCCACCTGAGCAAAGGTGAAAATTTCAGCCTTCTATTAGTAATGCTGGCTTCATTTGGTAAGGAGTCCAAGCGATGCTTCTGCTTTCAGGTTCAGGGTCTCCAGGATTAGAACTAGAAAAATCAGATGAGTAAGTGCTGTTCTCCTGCTAGCTGACATAGGCAGTGCTTCACATAGGGGCTCACTCAAACTTCGCTTATGCCAGCAGTTCAGGATATGTTCACTATCACACTTTGGAAACTGGTGTGTTTTTTGCCTGGTGCAGTACTACCTTTCTGTCTCAAGGGGGAAAATAGCAAAGAAGCTTGTGGTGACAAAAGTTTTGAGTGATCCAGTCCCAGCCTTGCTTGCTGCTTTCTGAGTGGGGAAGGTGCTGGCTGTGGTTTAACCTCATCAAGTGACAGCCACCTCCTTCAGCTCCTCAGAATAGCAATGCCAGCTCTTGCCCACCTTTTCTGAAAGGTGCTTATCTGTCAGCTGAAGAGAGATACTGAAATGGTAGATGCAAGTACAGGCTCCTTGCATATCTCTGTGCCCTATTTGAAGCACTGACAAGCACAAACCTCAAAGCCACAGTAACAGCATCCCCAGTGGGACTTCATACAAGGGGTGATGAGGTGATTCTTATCTCCAGGTCAATTTACATCAATGAAACTTCCTTGACTTCAGCTCTGGGTATGTGCTTACGTAGATGAGCATCAGAGGTAGCTGTAATGCAGGTCCTCATGCAGGTGAATATGTGTGTGCAAGTCCCTGTCTGCGCAGGCTGTCTGGGCTGTCCCCAGCCCACACTGTCCCTGCAGTGCTATTGCTGCTCCCCCTTGTTAGTGTGTTTAGTGTCTGCTCCCATACATCCATACACACAATACATCCATGCACAGGGCAGGCAGGATGACCACTGCCATGATGACACAAACTGAGTCATGCCTGCTTCTCCTTTGCATCCCTGAGATGCCTCATGTTTCCAGGGGGAACAAGCTAAAGAGAAGCCATTAGCAGAGGATAGTGGAGGGGATGCAATCCACTGCAGTGGGGAGATTACTATGCTGTAATATCATTCTTTTTTCCTACAGATCTTTTATTAAAAAAAACCCACACAACCCAAAACAAGGCACATTGACTTGACAGTTGTGAGCAAGGTTTTGCCCCAGCTTCTGACAGCTAGCTACCAGCCTTTGCTCCTATTTGAATTGTAGCCGTGTTCATAACTTTACTGAGGCTGCGAACCAACCTGAGTTGGTTTATGAGCTGCACTAACAGAAACCCATAACTTGTGCTTTTTTTTTAGGAGGTGGGATGATGCTTTGTATCAAAACCTCCCACAGATGAGTGCATTTCAGCTTCTGGCAGAATGGCCATTTGTGCCAAATAACTTTAATTACTTTAAGAAGTTATAAACTGCTTGAAATTGAGTTAATTCACCCTAGTCATGCTAGAAATCAACTGCTGTAAAGAACTGAGCTCATGCTGTGTGCAACCTTTATCTTGAACCATAAGAAACAGGAAACCTATGTGGGTTTTCTTGCAACAACCCGACATTTATAGTTGCTTTCAGGGCAGCAGCTAGTGAAATTATGCAGCCATGCACCACAGCTCTCAAAGGGGAAATCTGTCAGAGAGGCTTCTGTCTGTTGAGCTTTGGTATGCATCTGAAAGAAAGCCACTTCAATTTGCAAATGGCTCTTTGTTTACCTGCTTTTCTTCCCAGTGGTTTGTCTGTTTTCATGTCCACTGGGGTGCTAGGCAAACCGGGATCAACCCTGCAGTCTAGAAACTGGAGTCAGCTCCAGGGAGCAGCGGGAAACCTCTTTAGGTGTGCCAGAGACCTGAGTTTCCCAGCCCACACATTCATGGCTTGCCAGTTCTTTCCTCACTGTTACAATGGCATCCCAAAGAAACAAAATCCACCTTTCCTCCCATTCCCTGTAGGCCAAAGAAAGGACTAAGGATTCTGAATATTCCTTCTTACCTCTTGCCCTCTGCTGCCAACCAATAATGCGTATCATAATTGCTGTAATCCCTCTAAACTGGGGAAGTGCTGGCTGGGGATGGGCACTTTCAAAAGATCCTTTCTTAGTGCATTACATTCTAATTGTTATGCTTGGCTGCTTGCTGAGGCTTAAAAATGAGTCTTGATAGTGGAGATTACAGTGGCCATGAGGAGATGGTTTGGGGAGCCTGCAGTTTTACTTTTTTATTTCTTTTTTTATTTCTTTTTTTTTTTTAAGATGTGGAACAGTACTTACCAGGGGAAGAAAAGTAATGAAACAGATTGGAACAGCATGTAACATTTTTTACATATTGCTATGTGTGCTTTTCAGTGCAGACATGTATTTAGTGTTCACACCAAATTTTTACTTGAAAAGCCATTGGTGTTCTTGTTGAAAACCAATTTGGGTTTTGGGGTTTTCTGACAAACATAAAAAATATATGAAAAGCTGGGGTTCCTCCTGGAAAACACCATTTTGAAGACAAAGTGATGTATTTTGTTGAAAAGGGACTTTCAAATGTTTTCCAAACTAGTATTTGAAACTTTCTTACCGTGCCCAGTCCTACCACTGATTTTCAAATAGGCTCTTCTTCCATTGCCACACCAGAAGCAAGTGTCTAGGAACATAATAAAGCTGAGGGCACAGGGGATTTGGCACCTTTGGAAATCTGGCTACAGTTGCTCCACTTGAAAGCACAGAACACCTGTAAATTTGTCTCAAAAGCTAGTGGCTTTTCAAAAGTAGTTTTATATCTTAACTTCAGGTCATTCAACTTCTGAATTGCACACCTAGGACCTAAGTAGCCAATAAGCTGCATGCATGGGCTCACATGTCTGCCACTTGGTTGTATTTTCGGTAGAATCACTCATTACATACTTTCCAACAAAACCTAGAGATTCATCAGCCTTCACATATTGCAAAGTCATCTTTGTTTCTACCATGACAGATACTGGAACTGAAGTTGAAAAATAATGAACCCAAAACTGAAATAACAAAAGAGAAGTATTTTTATCTTAATTGTGCTGCTTTTTATTTTGCCTTAGAAGTACTGAAGGAAAAAAAAAAGGCTTGATACAAGAAGACCTCTAGATCTGTAACTGATGCTAAGACACGAGATATCATGCCCAGTTTTTCAGAAGGAACAGTTTGATTGTCTAAATGTTGTATTGCTTGAGTGGTGTAAAAAGCTGTACAGGCACAGAGGCCAGCAGGCGCCCTAAATGTATTTATGTACTGAAGAAAGGCAAGTAGGAGCAGGGGCAATACATAGAGGAGTAGCTGACCCCTCTCACAGGCTGTGCTAGCTGAGCTCCTGCTGCAGCCTGGGGCAGCAGCTAAGGGTGAGTAAGTGCCTCTCCAGTTTCAGATCTGCACAGGAAACACACAATGCTCTTTTCTAATTTCCAAATGACTTGTGCAAGCTCTGTGCAAACAGACTGTGGCATGCCACAGAGAGGGACTTACTGCCTGGTTGCAAGGTTGATTTGGACACCGAAGCTCCTTCTGTAGTCTTCATTTTTTCTCCCCTGCTTTAGTTTTCACCACAGTAAAGCCAAGCCACAGGGTCCACACAGTAGAGGCAGTCAAGCAGCTTTTTGTCAAATACTTAACACAAATTCAAATACATTCACAGGAGCTAAGCAGTAACCGTAAAAACATGATTAATAGCAATTTGAAGCAAAAAAAAAAAGGACAGAGGAATGGGTAAACTTATGGAAAAACTGAGGAGCTAATAAATGATTATCAGCATACACAATCATTGGAATAGAAACCTCTAAGATGTTCACAGAATCACAGTATCGTAAGGGTTGGAAGGGACCTCTGGAGACCACCTAGTCTAATCCCCCTGCCAAGCCAGGGCCACCTAGAGCAGGTTATACAGGAACACGTCCAGGTGGGTTTTGAATATCTGCAGAGAGGGAGACTCCACAACTTCCCTGGGCAGCCTGTTCCAGTGCTCTGCCACCCTCAATGTAAAGTTCTCCCTCATGTTGAGGTGAAACTTCTTGTGTTTTAGCTTATGGCCATTGCTCCTTGTCCTGTTGCTGGGCATCACTGAAAAGTCTAGCACCATCCTCCTGGTACCCACTTTTGAGACGTTTGTATGCATTAATGAGATTCCCTCTCAGTTTCTTCAGCTTTAGACTAAACAGGCCCAGCTCTTACAATCTCTCCTCCAAAGAGAGTTATTCCAAACCATCTTTATGGCCCTTCGCTGGATCCTCTACAGCTGCTCCTTGTCTTTCTTGTACTGAGGACGCCAGCACTGGGCACAGTACTCCACATATGGCCTCACCAGGGCTGAGTGAGGGGGAAGATCACCTCACCACACTCCTCTTGATGCATTCCAGGATACTATTGCCATCCTGGCCACAAGGGCACACTGCCAGCTCATAGTCATCTTCAAAGCCAGGATGAGGTGTAGATCCAGAGCATTGGGTGACCATGCATAATGGCTAATGTCTTCCCTGCAAGGCTACATGGAAACCTGCCCACTGGGATTCATAGGCTTCTCTCTTTTTTTCTGCCAATGTCCAGGGGAAGCATGGGCAGGAGTGAACAGCAGTGCTCTTCAGGAAACAAGATCCCAATCTGCCTTCTTGCAGAGGTGGGACTGCGAGGCACAGCACCGAGCACAAGCTCAGACACAGCCTGGAAGAACACCCACTTCCCCGCAAGGGTATTGCCGCCCTTTTCCCAGCCAGCTTCAGTCTGGGTCACATCAACCTTCCCTAACACTAAAGATGTTTTCAGTGCGCCTGCATTGTCACAGATAACTGCAACAAGGCTTTAAGCAGAGCACAACTGATGAATATCAGAGCAGCTAAGCTTTGAATGCATTGGTGCATCCAAAGAATAAATTGGTTCCTAATTCAGTCAAGCCGGAATTTAAAACTGAAAGCACAATGTTACTTGCAGTATCAGACTCTTCCCCCAGCTGCAGTTTGCAAGACCCTTCCGACATGCTGTAGGCTTTTCATCTCTGGTTGGAGAGGAGAGAAGAAAACAAAGTGGATTTTCAGCCAGCAGTATCCTGTTGCCCTGAGGGGGCAACAGGATCCTGTTGCCCTGAGGGGGGCAACAGGATCCTTGAGTGCTGATGGCAATATTTTCCCCTGCTTTCTCAGTCTTGTCCTTCATGTTCTCCAAAATATGTGGAGACTGTTGAATTTTACATGTAGATGTTTGGAATGCCAATTCAGTTTACATTATGAATAATAACTCATCAATTTTTCACCAGAGAAAAAAAATTACAATTAAAACAGACTCTAAAAATGATTTGCATATTTTGCAATACCACAGGAATGCGGTGGTTTATTATGTCAGGTCTGTCAGGATAGGATTATTCCTGTACATGTCAAATCCCAGGTTCCTGCACAGCCATGGCAAATTAACTGCAAGAACAAAACCAAATGTGCCTGCTGCTTAAAACTGAGCTAATTTTACAGAAAAAGCTCAATTGACTGTCTCCCTGTGTGTACTTTAATTTTATCCCCAGCCAGGCCTTCTTCCCTCTCAAGAATTATCTCAAAAGTAGTAAAACCTCTAACAACCCCAAAAACAGAAATGAAAAATGATCTTGTGACCAATTTCAGTTCCCTGTGCGGTCTGAGCTTGGTGAAAAATCCATCTAAAGGAGGCATCAACACCAGAAAGGGGTAAAGGGCATGCAACTGGTCGAGGGGGACCTGCAGGAGCCAGGACACAAAGGGTTTCCTCCCAGCATTTCCATCAGTGCAGTATTTGGATGCTTTGGAAAACTATGTCGAGTGAGATTTCATGGTCCACCCTGAGGCAATATGTGAGGCTCTTTTTTTATTGTTTGTTTTATATTTTTATAGGAGGGAAAGACTTAGAGCCTAAACCTTTTTTAAAGTGGGGGAGGTGCTTTTAAGATGACCACTTTGCCTTGGTTACCCCAAACTGAGCAAAAAGCCAGAGTAACTGTGCTAACAGAATCGTAACAGATGACTGACATGTTCCTAAAGTTGAAGTTATTTGAGCTGGTAATACAGAGTTGAATCTCAACGAAGCTCCCCATTCCTCTCTTTCTACAGTAAGAATAAGTAGTTTTGATTGTAAGAATTAGGTGATGTACAAGTGGCGGAATAAGTAAAAAGAAGTACTGGTGGTTCAGTGTAGTTTCAGTTAAATGCATTGGGAAATTCCAGTAGAATTAGTTGGAAATGTAATCATCAGATATATTACACACTTTTGATCTGTTATAGAATCATAGAATCATAGAATAGTTACGGTTGGAAAGGACCTGCCATGATTAGGGAGGCCTCACACCAGACCATATCACCCAAGGCTCTGCCCAGCCTGGCCAGTTCTTTATAAAATAAAGCCAGCCATGTACAATTTTCCCATAATCAAATACACACATGTAGCTTACCTGGAGTTTGTCAGCTTTTGTTGGGTTTTTGTTGTTTTGAAAAGCACTGAGTATAACATACATTTTATTTGTCTTACTATTTTCTACCTGAAGAGATCACCAGACCTGTTAAATTCTAGGAGTAGTTTCTATCTTCCCATAAACCATGATTTTGATGAACAACAAATACATCTTTCACCAAAATACCTGAATGTCACCTGGTTTACAGAAAATGTTGAGAGTGCCATTTTTCCTGCAAAGCTGTTACTTCTTGGTTTAATCAAAAGGCTACCAGAAAAATGAGAACTCTGGATGTCATTCAAGACAAAGCCTTGTGAGCTCACTATGGTGCTGTGGTAGGTACACAATTCTGTTGTTTCTAAATACAGAATAATGGTGCTTTAGATAAAAATCTTTCCATGGGGGACAAAGTGAGAACGTTGAATGGCAGAATTATGATTCAGAAAACATTCCATGGCACCAACCAAAAACAACAGAAAAAGGAAAATATAAAGATATGGAACATCAAACAAATATAGCACGAAGGTATGCAGCAACTGCTCAGTACTGAGCAGGAAAAAACATCACAGTAAAATCATTTGGAAAGTTGATGTGCATTGGGCTTTGCTGTGCCTAGGTACATGGAGTTGATGCCCACACAGCAGGATCTTTGGTGAAGATCACATGTGGCCGATGGTGCATGGCGGTGCAGGTATCCTGCTGCTGTCTTGTCCATGGCCCTGCACAACAGTGCCAGAATGACTCCTGGAGAAGGCAGACAGCTGTGGTAAGCAGGCCCTGCTGCAACCCAGAGCAGAACCCTCCAAACCAGTAAGAAAGGTCACTGCATCCCTGAGACACAAGGCCCTCAGGAGAGGGGTACACCAAGCTTTGCCTAGCGTGCAGCTGGAGTGCTCTCTCATCCAGACAGCTCAGGGAGAGCGGAAAGGGCATAAGACAGTGCAGCGGGGAGGCGGGGGTCATGGGGCTTGCTCCATCCCCTGCCAGCCTCTGTGGGTGGTAAGGCTGCTGCTGTGCTCAGCCCGCAGGCCAGGCACCTAGGGCTGGATTCATCTCTCCTTTGTTTGGCACTAAACTCCAGACCCCACTCTGCAAGGGCTATCCTCCTCCATCTCTACAGGGGGGCCCTGGTGATTCTTCTAATTGCAGCACTTGAGATAAAATTTTGCTGGCATGGCTCTGGACCCAAACATTAAATTAATAAGATCTGAAAACTCAGCATCTCTATTACATCTCCCATTTCTGTGCATAGTTCATTTCAGCTGCGAGTTCTTTATAGCAGCATCTGTCTTTCATTACATGATTGCATGGTATCTGTGACTGTGGAGCAGTTAGGCATAAAAACACAACTGAGAAATGTATTTAATTTAATTAACTTACATGTAACTTCATTGTGCTGAATGATGGTAGGGAAGTATGACCTCCAAATAAATAGTCTGCTATTTATTCATGCTGATTTTTATTCATGTCTGGTGTACTGTGGTAGTTTCTTTTTGAAGCAAAAGCATATCTTTGCCATATGAAAATCCCAATGACCTGAAAAGAGGAATTTGCCAATTGCTGTGTGGCTGTGCTGTGCAGTCTCTCCAAAGGTGCCTTGCAAGCACCTTTCCTTTTGTCTGGGAGGGCATTGCATGTGTTTGTGTGTGATTTGTTGCTAAAAGGACGATGCACACTTACTCTAAGGCTGTGGAGCTGGAACACATTTTCTCTGGAAAA
>JANHGB010049456.1:0-48536 GCA_026283785.1 Coracopsis vasa
GAAAAGAGACTCCACAACCTCCCTGGGCAACCTATTCCAATGCTCAGCCACCCTCACAGTAAAGAAGTTCTTCCTCGTGTTCAGGTTGGACTTCCTGCATTTTAGTTTATGCCTCTTGCCTCTCATCCTATCACCTGGCACCACCAAGAAAAGTCTGGCCCCATCGTCTTGATACCCGCCTTTCAAATACTTGCGTACATTGATCAGATGCCCCAAGCCTTCTCTTCTCTTGGCTGAACGGGTCCAGCTTCCTCAGTCTTTCCTTATATGAGAGATACTTCAGACCCTTAATCATTCTAGTAGCCCTTCGCTGGGCTTGCTCCAGGAGCTGCATGTCTCTCTCATACCATGGAACCCAGAACTGGACACAGTACTCCAGGTGAGGCCTCACCAGGGCTGAGCAGAGAGGAAGAATTACCTCCCTCGACCTGCTGGCAATGCTCTTCCTAATGCAGCCCAGGATACCATTGGCCTTCTTGGCCGTGAAGGCACATTGCTGACTCACAGATGACTTGTTAGCCACCAGGACACCCAGAGCCTTCTCCGCAGAAATCCTTTCCAGCAGGTCAGCGTCCAGCCTGTACTGGAACATGGAGTTATTCCTCCCCAGATGCAGGACCCTGCACTTGCTACAGTTGAATTTCAAAAGGTTCCTCTCTGCCCATCTCTCCAGCCTGTCTAGATCCTTCTGAATGACAGCACAGCATTCTGGGCTATCAGCTACTTCTCCCAGTTCTGTATCATCAGTGAACTTGCTTGAGGAGGCACTCTATCCCTCCATCCAAGTCATTGATGAGTGAGTTAAACAATACTGGACCCAGTATTGACCCTTGGGGCATACTGCTAGTTACAGGTCTCCAACTAGACTCTGTGCCATGGATCATAACCCTCTGAGGCCTGCCATTCAGGCAGTTCTCAATCCATCTCACCATCCACTTGTTCAGCCTGCACTTCTTGAGCTTGCCTGTGAGGATGCTGTGGGAGGCAGTGTCAAAAGCCTTGATGAAGTCCAGATAAACATCCACTGGTCTCACCATATCTATCCAGCCAGTTGTCCCATTGTAGAAGGCAGTTCAGTGTTTGGGTGGGAATTGAACTAATACTCAACTCATTCCTGGTGTGTGAGTTTTATTGATCACCTGTCTGCGTATCTCTAGGAGTTTTTTATTCCATCACAAAGTCAGGTAGAATGATTCCACAAAGCCACAAAAGAATATTTTCAGTCATAATTATTTTTTCTAAAATTCTTCCTTGTTCAAAGTAGTATGATCTGTTTGCCCTGCGTGAATTTTCAAGTCATTGTAGTAGAAAGTTTTTTCCATATGCATACACATAGTTAGTGATGCTCTTTAAAATCACAGTGTTTGAAAAAAACTACAAAAAGAAAATGTTTCTTTAAAAAAAAACCCAAAACAAAAAAAACAAAACCAACCAAACAATAAAACCCAGCCCACCAGTTCCCACATACACATCGGATGTCCACTGCACTTCAGGGGTTGGCTTCAGGGGTTTGTCAGCATATTTATAAAGCTCTTCATATTGAAAGCAAAGTACAGGTTAGCATTATTTATCTATACTTACATTTTCCTTACTCAATAGATATTAATCTGTTTGAAGTGTGTATGCAAATTTTGGACAGAAGAACATCACAAACCCTGAACCCTCTTGAAAGTAAATAAACTTAGGATTGAATGGTGAAAAGCTTCTGCATTAGACTGCGCATTGTTTTTGTTGCTGCTAAGTCCATAAGATCTGAGCCCAGTCTTGAGCATTTCAGAAAAGAAAGAAGCAGCCTAAGATACCGTAGTATTTACTGGGCATATTTCTGCTTGGTTATAGTAGAATTACGTAAAAATGCTACAGAAATAGGGACTTCTCATAAAAATCCAGTGATCACCTTTCTGCCATCCTCAGCTCACTGCACCTTAGGTTTGCTTGTGCTTCGTCCTTGTATGCAAAACATTTACTAGTTGATCCACCTTCCGCCAGCCAAAACCCTAGTACCTGTCTGTTCCCACAGTAATAGCTTTGGCCTAACAGCACTGTACGTTTCATTTGTAGCCTATACCTTGTAGTTTTGGATTTGGCATGCATCTTCATTTGTTTCGGGAGATCATCCAAACTTTTCTTTATGTTACTACAGCTGTCTGTGGTAACACAATAGGTATTGTAAATACCTAGTAAAATGCTGGGTAAAACTAAACACTCAGCATTGCTGCCCTTGTTGGACAGCTATGCACTGATCCAAAATTCTCCAAACAGGACAGAGACTGGAAACTAACCTTTTACTATGATAACAATAATAGTTATTGGTATTTTGTTTGGTGTTTAATTGGAATACGCAGTTCATGAAAGTACATTTTATAGTTTAGTAGACAAAGGGTAGTGGAGAGTTTTTTTCTGAAATATTCTATTATCTAGCTGAGTCTTTCCTTTATTAGTAACTTTCAATTGCTGTGTTAGCTTTTTTCCAAATGTTCCCTGTGTAAGGGATAACGATGTGTCCTGTGAGCTTAGTTTCAGGAAGTGGTGTTTGTCAGCTACAGGAAGTGTGCTCCAAAGCAAATATAGGACAAATTCTGCCTGAGACTCAACTGTTGGTCATCTAGTAAGCCAAATTCATCATTGGAGTAACTAAGAAGTTAAGAAATGCTATCCCAAATTCTGCCTGTTTTCATGGGACATAGGCAAGCATCAGTTTTTATTGGACATAGCAGTGGCCCTAAAACAAGAAAGAATGGCTGTGAATAAAAGTGATCTGGAAAATAGGTGGTTTTTAATCATTAGAACAGGGGGTTTCTGGAGCAGCATGTTGGAGAAAAAAAAAAGAAACCAAACTATTTTTGCAGAAGAGCTCTGGAAATTAATGAAAAGCATCACATGATGTGCTGCCTGTAGTATCAGAGGGACAAACCTGGTAACCTAGAAAGCCTCTTGCAGTGCTGTAGTGCTATGTAATATTTGTATGTAGTGATGAAGAGTAAAAAATCAACAAGCCGTAAGATTTACTATGTGTTCTTCCAAGGGCTATTACAAGTCCCGGGGATTAATAAGAATATAAAATATTAAAATATGTATTACAAATATTAAAGTGTGTCACAGCTGTCTGCATTCTTGTAACTTTCTCTGAAAACAATGCTGAAAGATGTCTGCACTCAGTCTTCACTTGACAAAATTTTGTGTTCTCGTGCAGTATGGCTGTCTTTTACAAAACAGTTGAAGGAAGTTAGACACTAAAATGCAGTGCAAATTTTGCTTAGAAATGGCAGCTTAAACTGTCAGATAGCAAGAAAGTAATAATGCCCTTGTTACTCCTGTGTTTTCATTTTTTCCCTAGCTCGGAGGCTAAGCATTTTAGTGTGGACAGTTGAAGTTTGCAAAGTTAAAAGCAATCGAAAACAGGAGGACAGAAGGGGAATTTTAGGCAGTCCAATTAGTATGAATTATTTTCAGCATCTTGTGTGGCATAAATTATGTTTTTCTTTTGTTGGCACTTGTGAAAAAATAACAGCTATTGATTAGGCCTGTCAAGCCCTCATGGCCTGACAAGATATCTTTACTGTAGTCATGTGGGTACAAGCTAGAAATGATGCTGAGAGAGTGAGATCCTCTACAATCATCTCCTCATTGTTATTTTTAGTGGGCTTTTTTTTAGATGTACTGTATACAGTAGAACCTTATTAAAGCCTCACTCAAGATCCTCAGATAGTCACCCTCACCAGGCTGCTTCTGAGAAGTTTTCAGCAAACCATTTTTAAACGCAGCAATATATTGATTGCTGGGGAGGGGGGGGAGGCAAGTGGGAGGTTGCTAATCTGGGCACTTGGGTCAAAGCTAGTGCTCGTGTCCCCGATTCCTTATTTTAGTGGGAGTGGGCAGCAAGTGTAGGTGCATCTCTGTCACTGATTAGAACTTGGTTGTTAGTTTTTGGTGCTGGCAGTCTGAAAAACTGTGAATGTTGTCTCTTAAATGTAGAACAGATGTAGATTTTTACTCTGATGAAATGAAATGGAGGACCAGCACTGACAGTGGGATGAAGAATTTCAAAGGTGGCAGTGAGAGGATATAGTGTTTTGTTTTCATTTTCAGATCTGAGCTGAGGAATAAATATTGCAATACTTGTAAAGATCCTGTATTTTGGGGCTGGGTATAAACCTGTTAGGATGAGATTGGCAAGTCTTCAGACTTCATGTTGTTGGGTGAAACAGGTGGGAGGGACAGGGTTTTGAACAATTTGGCTTCCTGAAATTTTCTTGTCCCTCTTAGTTTAGTATCAAGGTGTGGAATGAAAGGGAATGATCCTTGTCTTGCTTTTTGAGGATTTTTTTTACCAGCATAGTCTATGTTTAGATCTAGCAGCAGCTTTTGATACTCAAGCAGCAAACATTGTTATATCATCTGATCCCTTCCCAAGGTGGATGATATCACTCTTGGGTGCTCCTCTATTTTCTTTTCTAAATAATCCCAGACAGTTGTGGTCAGTTGTTCATTTGGCAAAAGAGGCCATGAATTTCCTCATTGTTATCTATTCACAATTCCTGGGAAACCATTTGGAGATAGGTAGTGTATGATAAAAACCAGAATATGCAGACAGAGGTCATCAACATATTGGTAAATGAGGTCATTCACTCTATTTTTCCTGCTTTTCTTCACTGGAATTCAAAATACTGTCAGGAACGATGACTTGAGTGAGTTTGAGTTCCAGTAAAAGGACAGCTTGCTCTGGCTGCTGGGACATCTCTGTCTTTGGTCAAGAAGCATATGGAATTAAGAACAAAGCCCCCAAAACCAGTTCAGATGAGAGAGTAGTGCCAAATATTAGGAAAAAATTCAGGTGTGATGAAGGGTGATTCCAGTCCCTGCCCTCCCATTCACAATGGCCTTTTTCTGTCCTTTGCCAACAAGTGAATATTTGGGACAGTCTCTAATCTGTTGTCTGTTCTTGGAGTTTCAGGTGGCTTTAGTAGCTAAAAATTCCCTTTGCTTGTTAGTGATTGGCTGGCAGATTGCAGCCTTGCCTTTTGTATCTGGACCCTACCACTGTAATCTTTCTCACTGTGGTTTGTAACTGTGATTATTATAACACACTGTGCAGAGAGCTGATATTTAGACACTACACAGAAGATAATCACTCCTGCACAATGCCCTTCTGATTTCTTATGGATGACATTAGCTACAGGGAACACACTGGACTTACTTTTTGACACCTTCATTGGCTTCTCGTTCATTCCCAGGTGCAGCTCAACCAGGTGCTGGAGAGTGACAGCCTGATTAATTTGACACTTGGCTCAGCTTTAGAATAGAAGCCCTTTGGACCTTCTTGGGTGACCTGAGCAAGCCATTTCTTTTTCTGCCTTATTTTCCCCATTTGGGAATAATGATGCCTTTCCAACTAAATAACAATATTCCTCAGCTCAGATCTGAAAATGACACAACTGTTAGGACATACAAAGTCTTCATCAGATTTGGCACAGGCAAGCAAACATTGTCAATATCAGCTGATCTAACGAAGTTCTCTGTTTTTCCCCACAAATCTTATTTCAGCCATATACCCATAGACCAGGCAGCTATGAGGCTACTACTGTAATGATAATGACCTATTTTGTAAAGCACTGAGATCTAATGATGCAAAGCGCAATATAAACTGCCTGATAAGTTCTGATTGGGATCCTCAGAGTAACAGCCCTCAAAGGAATTGTCTTGGACCTGCCAGGAGGAAATTTTGACATGTGCTGCTTTACATCTCCCAGCTTCCCTGAGTTTGCTGATTATTAAAGGTATGGTGCAAGGCCTAATTCTTAAGTTGTCATATCAGGAAAGTGATTGGAGTGCACTGGTTTGTTTTGTAGGTTTGTAGAAGTATAGTAAGATACTGAGCTGGAATCCTAGGACTTACATAGTGCAATAGTTAGAATACGTTTATCACTAACACTCTTGGTTTAGTTGCTCCTCTATATAAGATTTGCATCCTTTCTGCCTTACAACCATTTTCTTAAAATACTGTATCCATAACTCTCCTGCTGAGATTTTTTGGTATGCCTGTTTTATTCCTCTCTCCTGTTGATTTTCAGACTCTTTCAAGGACTAGATTTAAATCCAAGGGCCTGTCTTTGACATTAATAAGCTTTTAATAAAATCTAAAAGAAAAAAAAAAAGCCACCAACACCCCAACAAGAGCAGTTTTTATGAGGGTTTGCCTCCCTGCTCTAACCCCACAAGACCCCATATTCTGTGAGTACTGCTTCCCTATGCACCTGGCCATAATTAAGTAGTCTTTGTTTTTCTTTCAATCTTAGCCTTGTTTTACCAAACATGGTGTAATATAGTATTAGTGATAGCTTATAAAAGAATTAACTTCAAGTAAAGTAAAGTCTGACTGCCTGGTAAACATGCCACCCAGTAAGAGACTTAGTTATTTCAAGGCAAGTTTTAAAATGTCGACTGTTTTGAAGCTTTGGATATCTTCCTTTACTGTAGGATCATTAATTTTTGTTTCATTCTTTTATTTTCTGTTGTGTTCACCATCCTGATTTTTTTTTGTTTGCTTAAGGGCATGTTACAAGTAGGTGAGGATTTTCTCAGTCCTAAAAACCTGGCCATGTCAAGTTGAACAGCAGATAAACTGGTTAATCAGAACAGATACCCCAAATTAAAGCACTTCAATGAGGTTTGGATTGAAAAGGAAAACATGAAAGAGAAAATGAAGGGAATGCAATATGGGCATCATGCGTGATCTTGCTCTCCTTTCAGGTAGGAGCTAGCACAGCAGTTTTTAACAATCAGCCCTTGTGTGTTTGTGTGTTTTCCTTCCCTCCATGTTGTTTCACAGTTATCTGTTAGTAACAGCAGTATTACTACACACAGATTAAAAGACAGGCAGCTTTTAGGCTTCCTGACAGTTGGCCAGAGCAGAGATTAGAGATAAAAGTTAATCCTGTGAGGTAATAGCAAAAAAAGAGTACAAAGACATGAGATGAGCCGATAATGGTTTGTTTAGGTAAGAAGGCTTCCCTTGCCTTGGGGATTGGCTCTTGCTCAGTGGTGCTCTGAGTGATAGCTTCCCAAATCCTTTCTAAGGTTTGTAACAGTTAGCACTGAGCTGGGGAGAGAGCTAGGGGAAAAATATGGCAGCCAGCAGTGGTAAAACATAATGAAATCATTCTAGCCATAAATGGAAGGTGCCGGACCGTGGGGGAGATGAGAGATGTTTTCTTCCACAGCTGCAGACCTATTAGTCAGTTAACACTTGGACGGAGGGAGCTTAAAACAGTTTCTAAGTCATGGTTTAAAATATCAAAGAAACTTATGTTTATGTTTCTTGTAAAGGGAAAATAACTTGAAAATGTAACAACATGAATATGACTGAGGGTGGTTAAGATGTTAATAGTCTGATAGATTTTAAGTTACATTTCTCTTAAGTTTCACTGTTCCTGACGGTTTCATTATACCTATTGCATGTTCAGAGAGAAAAGTTTTCAAAGGTTTTCTTGTATTTCATATATTTAGGAATGGTCTTAAATCTGCATGACATCACAAATAAAATTCAAATAAATCGGTCCCTTTATAGTCAAGTTATGAAGGGATGTTCAGCAGAAGATTAAGTACATGAAACAAGTGAATCTTTACTTCTGTACAGCCCTATCATTTTGCAGCTAACACAGATAAATATGTGTTTGAAATAGAAGCTATCTACCAACCACTGACAACTCAGCACTTCGCTGCAGTCTCAAAATTGAAGAGGTGGAAATTCATATCTTTGGTTTTTTTAAACAAAGATTGATGAAAGCAGTAGCATTCCGATTCTTGAGTATAATAATAATATGATTCTGAAATAACCAATTAGCAGGCTAGAATTACTGAACCTGCCTTAAAAGTGGCTGTTGCTAATGCTAGGATAAGAAGTGAACTGTAATAGAAATAAAAGTGTGCTGTATTAGGGCATCTAGCTATCAGAACTGATGGAAGAAAAAATTTGCCCTCACACTTGCTTCTCTGTATTTCTCTTTTGATGGGGGCAGGGAAGTAGCAGGAATGCCAAAAGGTACAATTATAAATGGAAGAACTCCAGAGTGGCCATGAGTTCCATGAGATACAATTTATTCTAGTCTTTGAATTTCTTTAGTTCCCCTAAGAATCTGTTCCAAGGAGTCAGTAAATTGAACTCGGATTTTTACCTCTCTTCTGTCAAGGGCTGAATAGCTAGATATTAATTATTATCTCACTTGGAATATTAATGAAAATTATTTGTGTGATCACAATAAGGAGGTCTTTGAAGGAAGAGTGATGAGAAGTTTAGAAACTATCCAGTCAGATTTACTCTTTAAACTTAGAAGGAAGTGAAACTTCTTTTTAAAATGTATTTTTTTTTAATATCATAACAAAGTACTTCGATTACTCACCACTTCTTCACCACTTCTTCATCACTCTTTCAGGATCTGTGGACTGTGGGACAGGCTGGGTTAGTGATATGTGTAGATTAGTGTTCAAATTCATGACATCCCGAATTGTTCATATTCATCATTTGAGAGAGCTCCTTTGAGGTTTGAGACAAAAGTATTAATCAGCAATAAGTAAGTATTGCTGGGTCTTCTTTCTGCAGTTATACATAACTGAAGTGTTTGCAAGAAGCCACTTAGCAGTAGAATGAAAACATTGCTCCACAAATCAGTATTATGATGGTTTTTCTTGAGAGGCACCTATCTGTCATTAAATACCAAATTCCTTCAAATACGAAAGCACAGACTGCTATAGGTGCATTACAGAGCTGTAGACTGTCACCTTCTGATGCATGAGATCCTAATACGCTAAACTAACACTAAGATGTCACAGAGGTACTAAATCCTCCTACAGAATAGTGTGTCTGGGAGTATCTTGTGTGGTGACCAGAGCTGCAGATACTTGCAAGATGCTAATTTGTGAATAAAAATGGGTGATAGGTGGGAAATTTCACTTTCAGAGTTTCCTGACAGAGAAAAGAACATTTTTATAACAGTATTTTCAAGTTAGGCCTTTCTTTGTTGCAAGTGTTTGTCCAAATATGATGGAGTTTTGCATCCTTTTCTGTCTGAAAGCCTGTAAACCTGCCAAAGTGTGTCATGTCCTGTTCTGTTGTTTTGGTTTTAGCCATAGAAATTCCAGCCCCATTTTCTACTTTTTGTGCTTGAATGAGCAGGAAAAAGAAGTCAGAGTTTGGAGAATGTCCTTTTCCAAAGGGGCCCAGCTGAGTTGCTGTTTCTTAAATAATTCTGAAGTTCCTTGTGTCAGGCTTAGTCAGGTTTTGAAGAGGTAAGAAGCTATAAGAAATTGGTTTCAAAATTCAGCCTCAATTATTTTTTTTTTATTTAGAACAATTAGACAATTTAGAACAATTAGACAAGAAAAGGAAACAGAAGGAAAAATGCCAGTCTTTGCACTTGCCAAAAGAATTGTCCCATTCCTCTCTTCTGTTCAGAGGTAATTCACATTTCTGGGTAACAACTTGCCATAGCTTTCATAAGCAGTGCTAATATAATTTGTTTCTAATAGAATTTCATGGTGCAGATAGCTTGCAGGTAATTGGTTTAGGAGTAAATTGAGGGGAGGGTCTTTCTACAGTCACTCTTTTTATCATTTGCTGCTACTATGTGTCATTCAGAGTCCAACTCAATCAAGAGTCTATTACTGATAGCCGAACAATGTGGTGCCTACAGATCTTTTATGATGCAAAAGTGGGCAGTTGCATTGTGTTCATTTCAAAAGAAAGAAAGAACTTTACATACAGGGATTTAGATAGTAAAGTGATTCACTGGAAATAGATTTTGGTTATAATTTTCTTGGTTAGAATCCTAAATTGAGAAACAGAGCTTCATGAAGATTTTCAGTTTTTATTGACCGTCAAAGAAATTACGTGAAGTTGGAGCATCTCTCCATTCAGTACGTCAGGGCTGTTGTGCTCGTCTAATGTTGCATCTCAATGCTTTACATACCCCTAACTTTTCCCAAACTAAGGAATGAGAAAATAGGATCATTTAATCTCCCTGCCTCACAGTTTGGTACCATCAACATGTGTAAATATCAGAGGTTGGTTTTAGAAGCCTTAGCACTCATTGGAAGGGAAATACAGATTATCCAAAACTTGTGTGGGTTTTTTTTTCTAATTTTTTTTTTTTCCAAAAAAGCTAACTGAAACATTTTTTTTAAGCCTTACCCCAATGAATAATTTCTCTTGACTGAATGTATTCATTCCCTTTAGGCCTAGTGTACAATTTGCATGAAGAATATATTTCACATTCTTTTGAAGCGGGGCATATTGGGAAAAATTTTCTGGTTTTCACTGCTGCAGTCAGACTACACATAATGATGGTGAGTTGGTGTAACCCTCAGTTTAGATGATACTCAAGTATTTGTGCACTTTTTCTTGACTGTGATGATCTATAAATAAACAAGTAGATTCCACAAAAATAGTCTTTTTAAAAATATTTCGTCTGTGTCCTTTGACTGGCATAGTCAGAAATGTCAGAGAAATAGGTGTGGTTTTGTTGTGCTTTAGTACATTGGTCTGGACCAAAACAGATGAAGTCTCAAGCCCCAGGAAAGTGAGGGAGAAAAAATATATACTCAAGATTTTTACTTGTCAGGCTCAAAGTCTTTTATCTGAACTGCCGTATTCCTATTTGTAAGAAGCCACAATGTGGCTTTTTAAAAAGTAATAAAAATCTGCTTTTGTGATCAGAAATCAAATTGCAGTTTGTCAAATAAATGTAGCTTTGCTGTGGTACCATTGGAGATCTCCTGTCACACTGCTCAACTCAAAAGTTGTACCTTTCTCGCAGTGACATTGTATAGGCAGACAGCAGTGATTCATGTTGCTGTTGTACAGCCCTTCGCAAGAATGTGTGCCTGGAGGTACAGGCTAAGCACTCATAAAATGCCTTCACTCTGAACCAAACAGCTTTTGTAGGTTCTATAGTATGAAATCAAAAAGTAAAATTTTGTCCTTGGTTTCTCTTACCTTTTTGTGTTCACAGGGCAGTAGGAAACAGATACGAAAAATTAACAGGATTCTATCTCAAAAAGTGAAGCTGTGGAAGATTTTGAGTAGTTTTCTTGCTCTTTTCAGAAACAGACTATACAGAGATGATCAATTTTATCAGAGAAAATAGTCTTTTACAGAAAAACAGAACAAACAAAAAAACTTTAAGCAAGACCTCCATCAGTCATTCACAAGACAGTATGGGAGATCTTGGTTCTATTTTTTTCCAGTCTTTTCAAGCTTTCTACATGCCTAGGTTATAGGTGGGGTGAAGTTGGGAAGTGTTAAAAATCAGAGAAAAACAATTTTTGGCATGTTTAACGTTTGTCTGAAAGTAAGAAAAGCCATTCAAAAGACTTTTAGTGAGTAAACTTTCCTGATAGTTTGAGAGACCCAGGTGATTCGGGGAGTCTCAACAATGTCTACAATTTTGAGTAATTATCTGAACTTTCAAAATTGTAAAGGTTATTCTCGTCACTAGCAGCACAGTACGTTCACCGTGACTGGCAACTTCAGGGAGTTTTTGCTCTATTGACTCTTGGCTACTGTTTTGTTCATGTGCTGCTCTGTATTCCTGACAGCAAATTGATTTAACTTGCAGCAGGAAAGAGTGTGTGTGCATGTGTGTGTGAGCGCGCGAGCAAGCAAGCGAGCACGCAGGAGAGTGCGGGAGAGGGGGGAGAGAAAGAAATGTGCCTATGTGAAATGTACTGGGGAGCAAGGCGAGGATACTGAATGGCAACATTTAGGCATTGACTGTGACATTGTATTAACCTTTTTAATGGATGTATGTAATAAAGTGACATGTAAATGGAGCACAAGGGGAGATATGACACTATATCTGGAAAAGGATAAAACAGGCAGTGAATACTGGGCTATTATAGCAGTTTGCAAACCTTGGATAAACTCAGTCAGCGGTTGTATAATTGGTTATTCAATCCCGACCCTTGTTCACAGCTCAAAGCCAGGAACACTGAGACCTGTTGCCAATTTGAGTGAATGCAGTGACTGTACTCGGCCGGGGCCTAACACTGGAGCCAGGCCTTTTCCTGTGGGCTGGTTTCCACCATGTCTGGGACTGGCGCGGTGACAGTAGCCCTTTTGTTGTGAAAGGCTGGCTGGTACTCCCCTCCTTTGCAAAATGTCTAACAGCTACACAAATATAAGAAAATAGGAAAAGGGACTTACTGTAGCTTTTCTCTTTCTGAGTTAAATGTAGGGGCTTTGAAAAGGAGGCAAAGTCCAAGCAATAAGGAAAACTGAAGCATGTTGTGAAATGTTATGGCCAGATACGGAAAGCGCCATGTTCTTCCAATCTATGATACATACCCTGGGGAAAACTGAATTCTCTTAAACCGTGTGAGACACAAACTGTGCATCCAGAGCAATGTTCTGCTCCCTTTTGAAATACTTGCCCCTGCATGTGCAGTTGTCTCCTAGCCTGTGCCGAGCGCCCTGGGAAGCACTCTCTGGAGAAACAATTCCTGCGAGCCTGCTGTGATGGCCACTTGTGCGAGCACAAGAGCTTCTGCATGGGCCTACTCCATACAAAGTTAAAAAGTGTTGATGTTGTCGTCATGGGTTTGTTTGAGAACCGCTGTTATGGCGGTTGTCTCTCACGTTATGGAGGCACCATTGTATAAGCCAGCTGGAGATGAGCAGAGAGTGATACAAGTATCCCGGTTCCCTCCACCCTCATCCCTACACACACAACTTTCCAGTAAAAGCAGGGAGATATTTATGGAATGTCCTGACTCAGAGGCCAGCTGTTTCTCTTCTAGTAAAATGGTAGTTAGAAATAAATCAGAAGAAGGTTTGATTTTGGTTGATGAAATAATGAATATTCAGTAATATATATAGAAGATGAGCCTAGATGAGCTAATGGTCCCTTCTGGTTTCCAGCTTTTTGTGAATGAATCTGCAGTGCTATGAATCTGCAGTTTCTCTTTTTCCTCTTTTTCTTCCTCACTTTTCTTTAGCTTTTAGTAGTGGGATCTTGCTGCTTTACAACCAGAACAGTTTCTTGATTTACCTAGGTTACTCAGTAGTATTTTTGTCATGTCATCAAACTATAGCACCTGAGAAAGAAGAGAATTATTGACCCAGTAGATTGTGCGCAAACTTTTTAAGTTACAAAATAAAATTGAGGTAGTGGTTAAAAATTATATGCTTCTATATCACAAAGAGATGGGCTTGGGGGCTAATCTCTTTGCCATTCTGATTTACTTCAGAGAAAATAATACGGAGTGCCTGATTTAATGAAAGGCTGCAATTCAATCAAGAGGTTCTGCTGAGGTCATATAATATAAATGGTTACAGCACCTCTTGACTGAGTTACAGCCTTGATAATTCAGTACTTTGTTGTTATTTATGAGGGTAACTTTTCAAAGCAATCTGCATATCTCCCGCTAAAACCTGCTTTGAAAAGTTTATACCATGATGTCATTGAAAAAGAATTTTTTTTTCCCTTTGGTAAGAAAAGAAAAAAAGAAAAAAAAAAAACCACAAAAAAACACCAGCAAAATGAGAGGGGAAAGGAATGCATTGTTTTAGAATAGAAAATTAATCACTTGGAAATGGACTGGTTATTGTGAAGCAAATGCAGAAAGAGTATTGAACTTGAGATACATGAGAAAAACTACAGAAACTCCTGCCAAGGCTTTTAATGGAAAATACACCACACCATCTCATTATAAACACAGCTTTGGGAGTGAAGAGTTACAACAGTGGAGAAGAAATGGCATTATGGAAATATATATTTTTTGATAATCATAGTTAATGTAGCTCAGCCTTAACTGAAGTATTGTCTGGAGTAGCAGGAACACATTGTAGTAGGGACTGTTGGAATTTGGGTGCTTGGGATGTTTATATGAAGAAGGACATAGTATTGCATGCTGGTGAAGCTAGAATGGTTTAGCCATCAGAACTGCACTGAGTCCATTGAAGCCTATTCCTACTGATGAAAAATCCACTCAGCATACATCTCACCTTCTTAATTCCCCCAAATATTATCTGTGTTTTACATTTCAATGCCATATTGTCTGCAAGGATAATGCACTGATGTCTCCCTTAGGTCAATGTTTCCAATATAGTGAATTTTAGGTGTCTGACTGAGAGTCTGTGCTCTTCTGTAGAAGACTGAATGCTCGAGATGCCTTATTAATTTAATGTAGCTAAGAGACTAGCGGGCTTAAAGGATTTTGTAGTAACCCAGAGAGAACTACCAAATGTAATTTAGATAGAATGTAGGAAACTTTCTATTCCTTTATTTTTCCTGACTTAGAAATGTTCCAAGTGGTGATAGCTACTGTTATGTGTTTTAAACTTACAGAAAGTATCTGAAGCATATATGGAAACAAGTGTTTCAATTAAACTCAGATCAGGGCTTTGCAGAAGCCTGGCGTTTGTGCAGAACGCTCCAGCAATGCACACCTATGGTACTTCTATTTTTATTTTTTTTTTTCTCTAGCAAAAGTTAAATGGGAGGGGGAAGAAGGATGCGAAGTACAGCACACTGCTACCAAGTAAACTACTAGTCACAGCTGAGCTACACTTCAACTCTGAATTCATGGAAAGCAAAGTAATTTTCCTCAACCAGTTGTTTTAAAATTGAATATCATTCACAGATTCACTGAGAACTGAAGAATTTATGTTGATAGATTTAGAACCCACTAATAGGTTCCATCTAGTTATAGTAGGAATTTGAAAATTTAGAGGCCAAGTTTCATAAAGATCTGGGAAAAGTTTGATTTTTGGATTGCTGTGTTACGGCTTTGCATTTCACTTCTCTGCCTGAGTTAGAATGAGATCAGGATTATGGTTTTAAAATAAGAATCTATTGCTTCCATGAAGAAATCATAGTTGTTTGAGAAACGCATATTTCCACCTTTTTTTCTGAAAAAACCCAGTAATTCCATATTTTCCTTAATCCCCTGGCGATATAATAAATAATATCCTAGCTCTTCTGTTACATATAAAGCAAAATCTGATGGTGCCATTTTTAGCACTTCCATTTTCCACTACCTACCCTGCCATCCTTGAGAGGATAGACATAACATATTCTATATTATGCCCTAGAGTGTGACCTTTACTTTTTTAATCAGGCTGCCTTTTATGTATTCCTGATTCATCTCGTGTTGAAATAACTGGAAAGATGCTGTCTTTGATGTATCAGGAGTTAGATGGGACCCTCCAGCTCCATCATCTGCTATAACACAGGGCTCAAGAAATGTGTGAGCAAATGGGAAGGTTTTCCAAAGATTTATGATGCCATGTGGCAGACTTGGAAGGTTAGCCTCCATTTTACACTGCGTGTCTGTTAAGGCACTTCTATTTCTTTAGCAAGGGATTGGGAAGCTCTGTAAATCAGTGGTATAGTGCTTAATGGCTGTGTTCATATAACCAGGAGGCTCCAAGTTTAGTTTAGTGGTTAGAACATAGGAGAGAAGGGAAGCCAGCACAGAATAACTTTCTTTCTCTTCTGTTCTTCCCTGTAACCATTGTATTTTACGTGGCATTTGACCATGTCTGTTTGTCATTCATGTGGCTTATTCCCCCCGAGTACATTGGAAAATGCCGTTGAAGAAGGAAAGAGGAACATAGGAGGGCATGATTGTGTGGTTTTTGCCAATTGCAACTCTTAAGACTTTGCTGAAAGCTGCAGTCGTCAGTGTGGTTATGTGATACAGAAATTTATTCCATTGGCTTTCAAGGTATAGACTGCTTTCATTTGTGCCATAGCATCCCCCCAGGATTAAGTCATTTGTTGCTCTGGCATTCTCTTAAAGCCTGGTCACAAAAGAGAACTTTCTGAACAATGGGTCTGTTATCCTATTCAGCCTTTTCTGATCTATTAAATTCCCTGTTACACCATTCTGCAATTACTCCACACCCCACCTTCCCAGACCCCCTGTTCTCAAGCAATCTGGGAATTTGCCCTTGTCATTTGCCTCACTCCACAGGAGCCCCACATCCCTCTGTTTCTCCACGCCACTTTTGATACTGAATCTGAGTCCTTTCTGTGCTTGGCGTACTTGCACATATTTGGTATGACTCTCCTTCATACCTGAATACCAGAGAAGCATTTAATATATTCAAGACCTCTCTACTTTATTCAGAGAAAGGTAGGTTTCAAGGAAAGGATTTCATTCTCAGCCTCAGTTTTATCTCAGGGTTGAAAAACAAAAGCTGAATTGCATGTGGCTCTTTTTCCAAACATCTCTTTCTAGATACATAAAAAATCTGTGCGTAAAATGCATATTGCTGAGCACTGTGTCTGCAAAGAGAGGTTAGGTATCATACATGAGAAGTTAGTGTTCGTCACAAAATTAGATCATGAAAGATACGATTCCATAGAACAGTTTGATAATGGTATTATTCAGACAGAGTTCATTAACATATTTTAGACATGTCAGTGACTTCTACTGTCAGGAGGATCATTTTTAAGTCTTGCAAGATTGCGCTCCTGAGTGTAGGTCCAGATCCTTATAATGATTCTCAGATCATGTGTTATGATCCCTGTGTCCTGTTCCTTTAGTCAGTTACAGCCAGTCAGTGCTTGAGATCGTAGTCATAGAGGGAAGGTTTGGGTTTGTTTTTTTTCTTTCGAAAGGTAGATGTGGTCCCACTGAGAGTTTTGAATGTGAGGGCAAAGTCTTAGGAGAGACAAGGCAGTGATTAGAACTTCAGATTCATAAAGACCCATGTTGTTCACCTAGGTGATTTGCTGCTTTCTGTATCAGTCTGAGCTTTTTGGAAGATGCCTTGCTTCTTTTGCAACCATGGGAAGTAGAAATAGTCAAGATGAGAACACAGATGTAAAGATCACTGGTGCCAGATGTGTGTGATAAAATGAAGTGCAGCTTCTGCCCATTTGCAAAGCCAGATGTCTCTTACCACCACACTTAAGAAATGAAGACTTAATAAGGTCCTGAACTAAAGATGTTGCAGAGGAGGTGGTCCCTTCCAAGTGGCTCGCTCTTCATCTGAACTTTTGTCCTGCTTCAGTTCAGTTTAAGCCTTCTCTTCACTGATTTTATAAGTCTGTCCAGGTGAATGCTTTGGAATTGCAAAAAAGCACTGATCTTTGTTTATGGGAAAGACCTCATTTCAGGCACCCCCAAGCGCTAGAGGCAGGCCTTCTCAAATACATGGTTTAAGAAATCTGTGAGAATAAGCACTCCTCTCTTGTTTTTCGATAGAACAAACTAGGTGTTAGAGCAACAAGGACAAGTTTGTCAGACCAAGTAGGAGAAAGCTAGCCCTAAGGAGGGAGTCGATGAGATTGGTAGCACAGAGGTGAGGGCACTGTTTCTTGTTTTAAAGTAACTTCCCTTCATCAGAGGAAATGTTGACATTCTCTGTATTTCTGGGGTCTGTGTTCTTTTTACCAGAGAGAATGTAGTGTCTCTTGATTGTCATCATTGTAAAGATGCTCAGTGTAAAGAGCTGCTCAATGTATGACCTTAATTCTTGGTGAAGGTGTTCTGTTCCTGCTCTGCATTCACCTTACTGGTCCTTTGTGATTCATGAAGCCATCCTGAATGCAGATGATCTTTCTTGTGGATCTGGACGGCTATTTGCAAAGGAGGTTTTACCATCCTGAAGTGAATGGAGGAAGTCGTAAGTTTTCTTAAATAGTCTGAAAAAGTTCTGCTGCAGGTTATGAGTAAGATCCCTCTCTGATAAAAAAGAAAAATTTTGTCCCTTTAGAGTGCTGGCAGTGATTTGAAGGCATAGTTTATGCTTGAATGTAAATCCTATTGTCTTTTCTGATAGCAGAAGTTCATGTTACAGCTCTTTATCTCCTTTCAAGTTTTTCCAGGCTGCTGCAGTTACCTATTGGATATCTGCGGCATGGGGGAGTCCCGTGTTTGTGACCATTTTCAGTAGTCAGGGAGTGGCTGCACAGTTGCCACAACTCTTGTACCCCTTCAGTGCATTGTGCAATATAAGTACATTTCAGATTTTGGCAAATGAATCCGCTTTCTTAGTCTTGTTCTTTCCTTGTTCTCAGTATTGTTTTCTTTGTCTCTTTCCCCCTCTTTGACTTTACTTCTTTTACTTTCTGACTTTTCTTTCCCCTTGTCTAGAACTATTATGTTAAAAAGCTATGCATAATAGAGTTTCTCTGATTTCGCTTATTTGGGGATTACCTGTCAGAGCTGTTACACGGCTGAACCACACATCTATCTTGACGTTAGTCCCTAACTCAGGAAGAAAAATGCTCGATCAAAAGGAAACCCAGTGTATTTTCTCTCCCTATTTACGATGAACATAACAGAGTCCAAAAAATCCATGAATGGAGACAAGTGAGAACAAACAGAACAAGTTGTCAAGGCAGATGGAATGCTGTACTTCGGTGAAGAAGCCTGTGTGCAAATCCTAGAAGATTATTATTTTAAGCAAGTCCAAAGATGACATTAGCTTTAATAATTTCTACTTAATTTGACATAATGATTCCATGCAAATATCATTTACATCAGAACTAGCAGACTGATTTACTGTGAAACTACCTGCACTTCAGAAGCTTTGATTTATAGTGTGCATCTTTTTTTTTTTGTTGTTGTTATTATTATTTTTCATATCTTTCTGGCATCTGGCAATCGATGATTGAGATTTTGTTTTCACATATGTTGCGCAAGAGGAGTTCAGGATGTGTAGTTGTTTAGCATCAGGCGTATGTGCTTTAATTCTCACTTCCAGTGGTAAAACAGTCTGTCATATTTTTAAAGAGAATAGAAATCAGAGCCTACTGTGTGTTTCCTGCTTGTTTCAGGGGGATAGCCTTTTCAATTTTCTACTTTCAAGTTTTTAAATCCTTTTAGTGGTTTTATTAACATCCCAGATGAGTATTTTTATGGTTCTTTCAATGTTATCATTAGGTTCAAATTATAATAGGACACATTTACTCTAGGAAGTACGCAGACAATCTGATGACTGTAGCCATTTCACTACAAAATTATGTCAACTTATAATTTAAATAAATAGCTCCAGATGATTGAAAGACGTACATGGTCTTACCTCAATTTGATTGATAACATATGACTCTAAACCAACCAGTTCCATGATATGTCAATATTTTGATGGTCTTTAGTATTATATTTTCAACTTTCAAGTGTATTTGCACTTCCAGGTGACTTACAGGCTGGTTTACTGATTTTGTTTGGATGTGGAATTGCCTGATTTGCCTTCATATTTACCTGGTTTGCCAGGACAGTTGAAAAACAGGGTTTGCATTTGATGGAGCTTATTTGTTGTATCTGCTTTATTAATTGAGTAACCTCAACTAATAAATATATGTGTACGAATGCCTGTATTCATTATTAGGATCAGAAAACATTTTGGCACATTTTTTTTCTCCTAGCACTAACAGGTCTGAGCGCATCATTTAAATGGGTGCAGTCATTTTCATTTAAGGGAAAATTAACTTTTCTTCAATCTGCCATTGTTCTCTAAAGAGGATTGTAATACTGTCAGTGAAATGCTAAGAAGGTTAAAGAAAAATAATGTTAACCTCAAAGGAGGGAATGTCTTATTTATGGCCTAACCTTGTAATTATCCTGCAAAAACAAATATGAGGGGCGGGAGGAGGGAACCTCTTCTTTCTGCCCAACTTCCACCTCCCCTTACTCTCTCTGTCACTCCTGGCAGTGTAACTAATGGCCATATCTGGATCCAGCCCTCCCCACCTCCGCTCCGCTGACATCATAAATTATCCAGATCTAAATGGACAACATTCATTAGCTGTGCACTTTACAGAAAGAGCCAGCTCAGGAGCTAAGCGCTCGCCCATTTTTATTAACAGTTAAAAAGCTCCTTGCTGTCACGGAAAGGGGAGGTTGGAAGAGGTACAATGGAGGACAGTGCCACAGAGCTAATAAATAAAAATAATAACTATTACCATTGGTTGAGTGACCTGGGGAGAAGAGCACTACCAAGCCATTTGTTGTTCCCTTTCACTTGTCAACAGCAGTGGCTTAAAAGCCTTCGCCATTGTTCAGGGCCTAATAGCACCTGTGGGGAAGATAGGAAGACAGCTGTCAAAAAAAAAATAAAAAAAAAATGGAATATTTAAAAAAAAAAAAAAGCCAAGATAAAAAAAAAACAAACCAGGGTGGGGGAGGAGGGTGGAAACTGATGGTTAGTTCAGTAACATGCACTTTGGTGCAGCTGCAGCGGGACATGTCATGGTTTCCATTTGGAAGTGTCTTCCACTCCCAGCCAGCCCAGCCAGGCATCAGCAGAGCCCCAGTGCCGGCCCACGGGTGCCTGTTCTGAGGGCAGTGATAATTACCGAAAAAATCCCCAAACTCTAAACCAGGCTTCAGCAGTGGAAGTTGTGGATTTGTGCCACAAGTGCTTGTTTCACTTGCTGCTTTGTTTCTCCTTTTATTGCTGTCTTGTGTTGATAAATAAGTCTTCTCTTCCCTCTTTGTCAAGGTAAAGGCCACATGTAAGGAGGGCCAAGAAGTAAGGAGCCCTAGGTATCAACAGCTCCCTTTGCAGCTGATCATCTGAAGGCCAGAGCTCTGTACTTTTTGGTGGTGAGAAATAATGACTGTGGCAAGGGCTGAAAGATAGGCTATTTAGAAGATTGTTTCCTCAGCGTCATCACATACAGTGCTTGCTTTTGTCATTTTGAGGAAAATGATGATCACTTCAGGACTAATTTTTTTTCCATTAAAAAAAAAAAAGTTGCTTTAAGATTTTTGGGTAAGAATGCTATAGTAATTGCATGTGAAGGGTTACATTGTTGCTGTTGAATTTAGGATTTAAGAAGTGGAGTGTTTGAGATTCAGAAGGATTTCCTTGAAATTCTAGCCAAACACTGTAGTTCTCAATTTATGTTTTATGGTCATTTAGATTATAGACTTTTTTGCTCTCTTGGGGTTTTGTTTTAGGTTGTTCTTGAGAAAGCATTTAATTACTTAAAAAGAGACAGGTCAGCACAAATGTTCTTTTCTGTCAAAGGACAAACCATGGAATCTCTCTAGAACATCTTTAATGATGTGTCAATGCCCATAAAAAGTTATTGTATAGTCGTCTCATTTAATGCTTTTTTTTAAGCCCTCTTATTTATTAAGGATGTGCTGAAGATGTAAAAAATTAGATTGGATATAAGGAAGAAGTTCTTTACTGTAAGGGTGGTGAGGCACTGGAACAGGTTGTCCAAAGAAGTTGTGAATGCTCCATCCCTGGCAGTGTTCAAGGGCGGGTTGGACAGAGCCTTGGGTGACATGGTTTAGTGTGAGGTGTCCCTGCCTATGGCAAGGGGGTTGGAACTAGATGATCTTAAGGTCCTTTCCAACCCTAACTATTCTATGATTCTATGAAAATTAGCAGACCAAAAACATTGCTCCCTGTTAATATTAACAAGATATTATGTCCCTTTAATTAGAAACTGGCACTGCTGGCAGCACTAATACAAAAATGTATTTCAAGGGAGTATGTATTCTAGCGGGGTATCTCTGTCCAACTGAGACAGAAAAATAAAACTGAAGTGAAATGTAATGGTATTTAATTCCAGATGTCTCTGTTTTTATGTTGTTACTCTTGAAATAGTCTCTGGAAATATTAAAACATCTTTGTGGTTTCAGAATTTCAGTGAAGCTCAGGCTTGGTATAGTGCCTCCTTCTGTCAACTGACACAGGTTTTTTTGCTGGATGGACCACTCCTGAGAAAATCAATTCCTTCTTTCATTTAGAGTTGCCTGGAATTAAAGAGGCATTAGGAAGTTGCAGAACACAGACTGACAAAATTCTCTTTTTTCAGGCATAAGAGAGGGGTTATTTATTTTACTGTTGCCCTTCTTTTCATAAGGATTCCTACTGGTGTAGTATCAATGTAAAAGGAAAAGGTTGCTGCTCAGGTGTTTGAAAGTGAGTTACTCCATTTTATGTGTTAATTTTATTTATTTTTTTTTTTTTTTTTTTAGTATCAGGAAGGCCTGGGGACATTTTTGAAATTTAACATACGTTTTTTTAAGCTTGGTAAGGTTAAATAACTTGGGTTGTTCTTACTTGTTAATTAGGGGTGAAGAAGACAGTGGTAGCGGGAACTCAGGATCATTCTAGTGATCATGTATGCTGGAAAAGATGTTCCAGCAACAGTTGTGCCAGTGAAATGCTGCATTTGGCAGAATGCGCTCATCATCATCTCTTTCAGCCAACTCACTGGCCTGGATCTCCAAAGGCAGTCAGAGCCCAGTTCCTTTCCAGAATGGGATTTATGCTCCTAAATGCCTTTGGGAATCCAGAGCACTGAGTCCCAACAAATTTCAGTGACAAAAAATATATTGTCCTGTGCATGGCATCCAGTGCCATTCACAGTGCCTCAGTGTGCCCTTCTCTGGGAGACACAGTAACTGCTGCAGAAATGGGAAAGGCGGAGATTGAGTCAGTTCTGGAACTGGCCATACCCTACTATCTATTTGCAAGGACAAGGATTTAGATGGAGGGTAGCTGAGCAGTGATTACAAACTATACTGTTTTGGTGTTTCTTTAGAATAATTAAGGGGGCTGCAATTAAGTCAGCCCAATCTCCATACAAACCTGCAGCAATCAGCAGTGGCTCCAGACTTGATGTGGAAGGCCACATTCATGGAGGTGTGAGTGGAGGACACCACTGTCCAGCTGCCCTGGCACACAAATATGAATGCCACCCCCCGAAGAGTGGAACAGGAGGCAACTACCATATAGGAGCTTGCAAATCGAGATTATTATTGTTTAGAGGGTAATCAATGTACGCTTAGTAGCCTTCATGGAGTCTGTTGTCACTAGTGTATGTAAGGCAATGGAGTATGTACTCTACAAGTTAACGTGCTGGAAAAAACAGAAATTGAGCTGGAATTCCCTGTTGTTTCTGAGGTGAGAGCAGGAATGCAGTCTTTGTTCCCTGACTCAACACTATGTTTGTAAAATAAGTGGTTTTGTTGGGTATGCAGGCCTCAGAAGGGCTTTTTGGGCATTTTACTGATGTAGGCATTGTTAGTCCAGAAGAGTGTATTACAGACAGACTTTCAGAAATACCAGAACTTTTCATGTTCTGAAGGCAGATTCTGTGCCGAAGCTGAAATAAAGGGAGTGGAGGCAGAGAAAATCCTGACTGTTGCCTGTGTAAACCCAGAATGAACATAGACTCTGCTGCTGGGAGACTGAAGGACTGGCAGAAGGTATTACATGACAGGCTTGATTTCTTTGCATTGTACATGTCATATCTGGAACGTGAGACTGACTGCTCCTGGAGTAGGTGACCATTTGTAGAAACAAGGCAGACTGAAAAGTACACAGCTAACGGTGCCAGTGCCAGTGCATTCAGGTGATGGAAACTATAAAAACTTCAGACAATAGCCTGACTGTTCCTGAGGGTGTAGTTGAATGAGATGCTGGTTTTGGCCACAAACCTAGCTTAAGAAGTCCCCATGCCCTCCTGCTTAGGCATGTATTCCTGCCTTGTGCTGTGGTTTGTTGGCTCCTCGCTTACATCCTAACGGATAATTAGTTCAGCAACTGGTAGTATAGTTTATCTGAAGACTACTCTAACCTTTTCTTCCTAATAAACACCCTTTTTAGGTACCTTTCTTAAGACTGGCAGTATGCATTGGTAAGCAGTTGTAAAAATAACTGCTTGTATATTTGTAGATAGAGTAAAATAATGTTTTCAGTGGCATTCACAGATTGCTGATTTTGATTTTAAAATCTTGGATAATTTATTTATTGTGCTATGGAATCTTTTCTGGCTATGTGAATTATTTTTTTTAGCACAAGAAGCAGTATGCTTGTGCCAGAAATCACAATAAAAATGTCTTATCATTCATACAGTGTATACTTCATTAATGCAGCATGATGGGTATTGCAAAAGGGAGCCAGAAAACTTGAAAACAACTGTTGTATTATTAAGCATACATAAAACTGTGCGAGTATGTGCGACAAGAATACTATAGTAACCTGATGTCCTTGTGCACCACAGGTAACTAGGTCATCTGCAGATACAGAAGTTGATTTTGTCCTCTGAAATAAAATGCTATGGGAGCTGACATGTGGCTGGGGTAGAACTGGAGATTCAAAGAGCAGGAAGGCTGGTTATCCCTGCCAGAGAAAGGAGCTTTTTAGTAGGTTTGGAAGCCACGCATGGACATATGTAGCCCAGCTGTTTTCTGCACAGTGGTTGTGATGGAGCGGTGTAGTAAGAGTCATACTATGATGTGCTAGCCAGAGCACCACAGCATCCTAATATCTCATTGAAACTTGAATATTTCATTCGGCTTTGTGAGTTTGTGCCCAAAGACCAAGTACAGAAAAAAAAAATAAAAAATACCTAAAAACCCAACAGAACTCTGCTTCATGCCTGGTCAGAGAAGCCCCTGTAGGTCTGCACTTAGCACCACATTTTTGTATATCACACCTGAGCAACTATGTCCTACATTTGAACGATACTTACATTTTATAGAGGTGTTTTCTAGTGTCTTCTCTGAAAGTTTAGAATGCTTTTAGACTGGTGAAAAATTGCAGTACTTCCTGGAAGGCAAGAGAAAAATGTATGTTGTGTGGTCTTTGATTTCCAAATTTAAATACATTCTGTGTTGTGCCTGCTCATGATTCATAGTGTCTTGCCTAGCTGCAAGTAGTTCCCTAAAAGCATGATTCTGTTGATGGAGAACCATATGCGTATGCAGATGCTGTGTGTCTATGTAACCTGCTGATACCAACCATTTCTTCATAATAGTTGCTTTATTTTCTTTGCTATGAAAATTGTTTCTGATTTTGTATAGATAAGACCTCTGTAATAAAAAGTGGGTGCATAAAAAGAGAAATTTCTTGTGTTTGTGTATGTGCTTGTCTGCTTTTTTAAAGAAAGAGTTGAAATCTGCCCTTAATCTTGTTTCCTGGTTTAAACCAGAAAGGGTTTATTGTGGTGTATGAGCGCAGAATAGAGTGCCAGTGGGGTGGCATGTTGATAGGTGAGACTTGTAGAAACAGTGAGTGGAGTTGTGGCCAACAGGTGTAGCATACTTATGACCATGGCAGAAGAAGAGGGTGAATAATGGATGCCAGCTCGGTATTTGCCAGCTCTTTTATAATATAAGAGAAGGTGTTTGCCAGAAGTGGAAGGTATATCAGCCAGTGCTAAAGTTTATTCATGATTGTTTCTGCCGACCAAATACTCCTTCCTCTAGGAATGACATGTGTTGGCAGGAAATGTCTGGTGGTCTGGCTGGGTATTGAGCAACTCCTGGCTTCTCTCCACTCTGCTACACTTCATGTCATCATCCTTGCTGAGGCCAAACATCTTTCTTTTACTTTGTTCTAAGGAGTCTTTCATCCCAGGACAAAGCTATTCACAGTAGTTACAGGGAAGGGAGCACTTCAGGCATCTCCTTGAGAGAGCACCCATGCTCAGACACCCAGACACCATGCAAGTGGGAGGCTCCAGGACTCATATTGTTCCTCTAACTTGTGGCTGACTTATGTCAGCCTCCTTCCCTTTTATTGTAGTTTTTTCTTCTTTGTAATGTCAGAGCTTCTCTTTTCCCTTTCCTTTTCAAATATGTCTCTTCTGGAAGTGCCTCATGTGGAGAGCCCCCATCCTGCACCTTGTTACAGCATGATGGCATTACATGCCTTTCTCTGGAAGCAGGCAGCTGCATGAGACTGGGGTTTGCTTTTAGTAAATAATCAGCAGGAGCAGAAAGAGGTAATAGGAAGAGATTTGGCAGTGAAGACCATTCTAAGCTTTTATAAGTGGATTTCCAGGACTGTGACCCTGGAGCATGGATTGAAAAGAGCTACCAGAGAGGTTAGGCCTGCAGGGAACGCTGTGCTGTGGGACTGCGGTTTTTGGAAGGCTGCCGAGGCAGGTTCAGGTACACGTGCATCTGGACTGCCACTGAATTGAAAGTAGGATTAGGTCACTCCCAAAGGGGAGTTACAATGACTGAAAAATTAACACAACTTCTGGAAGTAGACTAAATTAAAAAGAAGTCTAGCAGACAGTGCTAAAAATGGTGCCTCTTACCACGGCTTTGTAGCCTTGGTCACTTCCTGGAAACAAACCGCTCCTTTCTCAGTGTGAAAACTTTCCATCTTTGAAGGAAATAAATCAATGAAGCTGTGTTTAAACATCAAATACATAAGTAGAGGGACAGTGGCATGCTTGTTTAGCATACAAAAACTTACATTCAAAAGCGATTTTATGTTCATTTACATAGATGCTTTGCTTTCCAGTAGTCAGAGTAATTTAGCATATGTATATGCGTGCCCAGCCACGCACAGATTGATGCACATGTGCAAATCAGAGCAGCTAACGTGGGACTATGACACCACTGAGAAAGTGGTTTAATTCCATGCACTAAAGGCCTGCATGAGAATTACTGGCTGCTGGCATCAGTCTCCAGGCCTCGTTGTAGATGAGGGAGTCAGCCTCTGTGGTAAGGATGGGGGAGAGAAGGAAGAATGACAGGGCCGATGGGCCCCAAGAAGCCAGCATGCTGCTAGCACACGTGAGGGGCTGTTCACCAGTGGGTGCTGCCATACCTAGTAGTGCAAAGCAGCACATGCAAGCAACAGAGGCAAGGGTGATACAAGGAAAACAAAATGCGTCCTAAATATCTTTGGAAAGAGCTAATGACTGATAAATATGTTGAATAGAGATGGCAGAAATAATTTTTGTGGATTAATTTGTATCAATTAATTCAGTCAGTCTCCTCTTCAGCATTTACTTAATGATTCCTGTTACTCTTTCCATCTCATTCTTTTTCTCTTTGGTGTCCTACCCGTAATCCTCTCCTGTAACAACACAACACTTTCCATAGTGTTGCTGGAACAAAAATGTTTCCCAAACATTAATGAATTACTGTTCACAAACAAGCCCTGAACAACTCTTTTGTAGATGTATTCATACTGTGCTGTGGATAGACTTGGAATTGTTTTACTGTGTGCCTTAGGACCTGTGTTGCCAATAAGTAATGGGGGGTATTCTTAGCTCAAGTGGGGCTCAGAAGAGGAAATGGGGCTAATCTTGGGCTCCTCTCAAAGACTGAATTAGGAGACATTCTGAATAGTTGTGATACTCAGAATGGCAGAGCACACCCATGTATAGCTTTTATGGACATACAAATACAGATTATCATAGTACATAGCTGTCCTGATGCATATCCAAAATCTGTCACAGTATAGCTCAGAGTTTGGACGCAAGAATGTTGTTCTGGTGAATCCAAGAGGAGAGTAAGTTGTTGGAGAAGGGATCAGAAATAGCAGTTCCTGTGTGCAGGCCACTTTTCCCAATTTCAAGCTGCACGTTGTGTGTGCAAGCATTAAAAGTTTTACTGACTTCCTAATGAATCCGGAGAACGAGTGCTTTGCGAACAAGATACAGTGTTTATTTCTTTTCTTAATTTGGGAGCATTATCTTCCCAATGAAGTCTAAAAGAAAACCTGAACAAAAGATGACTTTGTTTCTGTATAATTCATGAAAGCTCTGCAGTTGTAACCTTATAAACAGTTATTTAAGATGTGTAAATTTCGAATCTTTTTTTTAATGGTGTACATAAATGACATAATAAATGTCTCTTTCCACGACAGTGTGCATAATGTACTTCACAAGCAGTTACTGCAATGTGATAGGTGGGGTATATGAATAGCATATTTTATGTAAGTATGTAAGTATAATATGCTAACACAGTATGTAATAGAATTAAACAAGCTGTGATTTAATACAGCTCTTTAACTCCATAAAGCTATAGGGATGGGGAAGCTATTGTCTTTCAGAATTAAAGTTCTTTTAAAGTATTAGCAGCAGGACAAATATTTGTTCATTCTGTATCAAAATTCTGTTGAAGTGCTTTACGTAAAAATTGCAGCCCAACTCAGGGGAGGTTTGAAACTAAGTTAGGACATCAATTAAATATGATTACATGGGTTTTTCTAAAGGGAAAAATCTATATAATATTATTTCAAATAGTTAACATACAGTATTTCAACAGGGGAAGCTCTGATTAGATCACTACAATCTATTTTCTGCCATCAGGATTGCTGAGGGGCTTATAATTGTGTTAAATTTTCATATTACTCATATTCGCACATTAATGAACAGATGCATTGTTACTATTGGGATTTTGCCATTTGGCCTTTCACATCTCTAATCATGATTTCCTACTGAGATCTTTACCGTTCTCGCAGAAATTCAAGGCATTGATACACGGCCGTCCGCCGCATTCATTACTCTCCTCTCGTTTGCCGCAGCAGCTCTCCCGGCACCATCACCGGCGGACTCAGGTTGCAGGGACACTCATTTGTAACTCGAGTCCCTCGACTGGGGACTCTGCCGCTAAGGCGGCGAATTGGCACTGACAAAGCTACTGTCACCCCCCTTTTCCCCTCTACACCTCGCTAAAGTAACCCCGAGCCCCGGCCCGGCGCCGCTCCCCGAGCGGCAGCAGCGGTGGCTCGGTGAGGTCCGGCCGCGGCGGGGCGGGGGCAGGCAAGGAGGCAGAGAAGCAGGCAGGGAATCAACCCCGGCGCAGCGGGGCCCTGGCAGCCCCGGCGAGCGGCTACTGTTGCTTTAACGCGGCAAGTTGGACAGAAGACTTCTGTTTCTTTACGAGCGCACCACGGCGAATATTTTGTCTAGCTGCAGGGGAAAAGCTTTGTCGCGGGCTTTGCTGACAATAGACTTAAAAGTAAGGCGGGCTGCTTTTGGTGCCCGGAGGCTCTGGAGCCTATTGTCAGCCCCCAGTGGATTTCTATGGCCGCATTCCTGCTTTGCAAAGGTTTGTTAGCTTTTCCTGACTGACAGCCCTCAGCCGCAAATGCCGCATTTTGCTCTGGCCTGTTTACAGGCTACTCGAGAATTTTGTAGAAAAGCGCAAGGAAGAAAAAATAAGGAAAGAATAATAAAAGGGGCAAGTGACGGCGTTTATTTGACCTAGTCATACAGGTTTGGAAGAACGGCTCCCTTCATAAAGGCTCGCAGGGGACGTACAAACTTGAGTTGTGCAAGTGCCGAGAGCACGGGAGCATCTCCGCATGGCCAGCTCCGGCACGGAGATGTTCATTGTACCGCGCTTCTCCCATCCCTTTCCTTCGGCTTCAGTGGCAGTTTAGGGGTTCTAACAGAAAACTTGCGCTCAGGCAATCAATCCCGGTGATCGCGTGCGCGGTGAGCTCACGGAGCAACCAGTCCTGGGAGAGCCTGCCGCTCGCAAAGCAGGAGCACACGCATGTATAGGAGGAAATTGAAGGGTTGCAACGTGTATAACAATGTTAGGGGAGGGGGGAATCTCCCCTGCTGCCAATAGGACCTGCTGTTGCAACGCCGGCAAATGAGCGGGGGGGGTGCTGGAAAGCGGGGCCCCGTCGCTGTAGTTAGTTATGCGTTACTATTCCACTGCGTGAGGCTGGTTTAACGGGAGTTGGGGCTCCTTCGGGTGTGAGAGATGCTTTGCAGAGCGAGAGAAAGGCTGTGAGTCCGGGCGGGACCCGGCGAAGCTCTCAAACATATCCCCCCCACCTCGGAAAGCCTCGGCGGAGCTTCAAGGTGTGGCTTCAGAAAAAGGAGGCGGAATTAGCCAAACAAGATAATGAAGGTTGCTCGTAATGGTTTTTACTGTGGGGAAAATTAACCAGTTGCTAATAATTGTATGGTCTCTAGGCCAGACGGTCCCTTTGATAAGTTAACATGTACTCCCTTTATGCTCCTGGTAGGGGGTAAACAAATGCCTGAACAAATACAAATACACATAAACACCAATGTGGAGAATAGCAGTATATGTCTTAGATCCAGATAATAAGTGTGGGTATTGTTATTTAGATGGCGCATACTGGGACACTTATCTTTTAGTACACTCCATTTTCGAACTGAATGCAGTGCTAATCGCGGGATTGAAAGCTATTGTAATTGTGTACCCATCTAAATGCTGACAAGAATATACAATTACATTGTTTGGAATTGAGTTTAATGTTCTCTGAATTTTATTAGCATTTATATTTACTTATGCATTAAAATTCCATACAAAGAGGGGTCAAAATACAAGAGTTATAAATATCAGACCCATCCACACCCTCGCTGCATTTTGCCTGAAAATACTGAACAAATTTATTTTATTTTATTTTTAAAGGGAGCGATAGAATCTGAAATGAGCAAATAATGGGTTTCCATTCTAAGCAGTGCCTTTTCTCCCTCTGGATTTTGCAATCTTTTAAAGCTTTTTTCATACCCAACTTTTTATTATTATTTATAATGTGCGTGTTACCGGAAAATCTTTCCACAGTATGCTTACCACCACACGATGTTTAAACACACATTATAAAGTGGATGTGATTGTAAAGGCTCAGAGGGATATAATTACATGTAGCAGATTTAGGAGCTAATTCTTTGCTTCTCTCTCTCTTTCTCTCTCCCTCTCTCTTTACTCTGCATTTTATCAACATAATTATTTTTTGACTGCAGACTAACACCCAGACATTGACAGGCATCCATTATAGGCAGCAACTTGTTCACCAAATTGAAAAACAATGAACTGCAGGTTTATATGTGCCCATTGTCATACAGAATTACCGGGGCTTTGTTCCATAAGAGGAAAAAGCTAATGGTTTTGAAACAGCAGGTGACAAAACACTTTTTTTTTTTCCCCGTTTTTTTTTTTCCCTCCCTTCTTATCAGTTTGTTGATGAAGTCATTATGAACTGGGGCCCAGAATAGGGTTGGCCTTATTTTTAGCAGATAGACTTTTAATGAGTTCTATTGTGAAGACACTCATGTTGATTTGCTTCCATTTCTTTTCCCCCCCCTTCACTCAGAAACACCCAGTATTGAAAAGCTACTATCAAAGGACTGGAAAGACAAGCTTCTTGCCATGGGATCAGGGAACTTTGGAGAAATAAAAGGTAATGCTGTTTCCGTGCTAAAGCAATTTGAGAATGAATATACAGATATCACTGGCTTTAATGGAACTTTGTTTGCTCCTCTTCCCTCCCCTTGGAACGTCGTCATTTGGGCCTTAAATGAAATGTATGCTCTCCATCTGTGCTAATAGAAATAAATGAAATGGTATATTACCCTAAGTGAATGAACTTACTTAAAGCTTTTGTTGCATATATCGTTCTGTGTTATAAGAGGACACGTCCTATTGCAGGATTGGGGAAAAGAAAGAAGTCAATTCACATATGAAACACAGGCTTATGTGGTATCAGAGTATAGCAGAGCTTAGCTTCTGAAATCTGAGGCTGATCAGAAGTCCTTTTTTTAATTTCTGGACAGATTTTGGTGATGTATTTTTTTTATTATTATTTTTTTTACTTCTTTGCACGTAAGAGATAAAAAAAATAAAAAGAGCAAAGTTTGTGTAATGATACCTCTAGGTACCAAAATTAGTCAGTGCAGATTTTAAAAGACAGCGTACAACATCTGTGCACTAAACCATGTTCTTTTAAAGCTGTACTCCAGAAGGAAAATGACAAAATTTGACCACTCTCCAGCAGCAGTAGCTTTTGCTTTGCCAAGATATTTCCCCATTTTATATATGTGAGGTCATTTTAGGGAACCTGTAGTTGTTTGTTTTCACGCAGTTTAATATCTTTATAATTCTTTCTCAGTGCTTCTGATGAGGAACTGACTCAAAATACATGTGTGTCAAAAATTTTAGTTTTCAGAGCAGCCATTATCACTCTGAAAGGAAGCAGTGACTCTGAATCTTCTCCCATTTATATCGGTGTACATCTGGAGTAGCAAAATTGAAGCCAGTGTTGTTCTGAAAATGTGAAAGTAGAATGAGATTAAAATTAAACCCTTCTTTTACTAGATTTCATTTCTCTCCATTATTTTTGGTTTGTTTGCTTACTAATGTTGTCCTTGATTGCTAGATCCTCATTTAGTCAGGCTCCCAAATCTTGTACCTGACAGGTTTAGGGGTCTTCTGTGCAAAAGGTAGGCATTATTCAGTAAAGAAGACACGACATGCTCTCAGAGATTAATGTATTGCTACATGTGCAAAGATGGCATTATCTTGATTAGATGTGCCTTCCCACTTATCACCGATAAGCCACCAGCATTAGTTTGCACTAGTCTGCTGACTTACGCAAGTAGGAAAGTATGTCACTTGCTCCCTCTTGCTTATCCCTAAGAAGCTGTAATTCAAAAATATATATTCATTACATATGCAGAATAACTTTGTAACAGAATGTAGTGCTTTGGCCCCAGATAGGCTGAGATACTGTTATTATTATTATTATTATTATTATTATATAACAGAGGGCCAAACCTTGGGTTCTTCCCACTTGAGCACGCTTGCTCCAAGTACATAAAGCAACAGGCCATAAGGAGGTAGGGTAGCCCCTGGGCTTGTCTGTGAGTTCTGGTTTTTAAAAGCCTATTGTTTTAAAATACCATCATTGTCTGCCCTGAACTGATGAATCTTTAAGATGTTTCAGGCCCAAAGTATACAGGCAGCTTTCATATCCACTTTTGGGTGTGTAGCTCAGCAGTTCTTGCATGTTGTCTGGAGCCTCTTTAACTCTTGATATGTCAGAGCCTGTAGAAAGACTCCAGTGATTCTCCTCTGCCTTTGGACTCAGTACAGCTGCTCTGAGAAGTGCTATGCACTGAGGAGGCAGTCTGTTCCCAGTCCCTATGATCTTGTTCTGTTGGAGGGCAATCTTTTTTTCTCCCTCCCTCTCTTTCCCTTTCACAAGCTAAACTTGAAAGCAGCAGCAGCAGCTATAAGCTAGCACGAAAGAAATTCAACAGTCCTTTCAGTCTTGCCCAGGGGGAGGATGGGGAGCAACAGCACAGCCTCAAAGAAGAGTTTTCTTTGCTTTAATTTTTTGTTTTTTAGCTTCATATTTTGAACACAAGTCGAGTTATTGTTCTGCAGCTCTGTTGAAAAGCCTCACATCTGAGGCTTTTTAGTGCAACTGTGGTTCTGTGGTCGGGGGCATGGTTATTAGGTGTTTGGATCAGGTTTGGCAGTAAGCTGTGAAAACAGGCACTGGTTTATTTTTCCTACTGACTGCCGTGACAGTTGCAATTATTGTCCATTGTTCCTAGGTGGCTAGAAAGGAGGGAGGATACAATAGAGCATTGCCCTCTGGGGGTAAATGAATTTGACTTACAGGTTCTTGGGGGGTCAGGCAGGCTGATTATTTAGTGCCCAGGAATGCGGTTTTCATGGCACCGCCAGCCATGAGCGGCCAACAAACAATGGCTCAGCTGTATTGCAGCTGTATTTAGTGAGGCAACATGAAAGGTGTGCAAGTTGAGCTGCTTTATACTCGCAAACGCGTGTACAAACACACATATATTATGCTAGAAAATGTTTTTTGTCCTTCTAGAGGAACATGGATTTATTAAGTTTTCCAGTTGTGATTTTTTAATTAATTTGCCTCTATATGTGGCCTGGCAGCTGCATTTACCCCCTCCTCTCCAATTTCTCTATTAGTGATATTTGGAAACCCCGCACAAGTAGTGTCTTATTAATACCCCCTGGAATGTGGACAGCACTAGAAGCTGTACTGCCCAACTGTCTTATGCACTGAATCGTTTTTTCCATTTAACCGTTCAAAACTTCATTGTGTTTTCCATTAGATCTGGGGGAGTTTTAGTACGTCATGTGCTAAAGTCTCTGCACTAGGCTACATGTTGTTAGTGCCCAGGTTTGTGTTACTGAGTTTTATTCTAGGGGAGAGATTAAAAGAAAGGGAGATGGAGTGGAAGACCTTATTTTCTACTAATGTTATTTCCTTTAAATTAGAGAACAGTAATATTTTATTAAAGATAGGTGAGTTGGTGAATGGCTGAAAGTAACCAGACTCCCATGGTTTCTATTCAGTTGTTCCTTTTAGTGGCTTTGTTACTTTGGGCGGCTACTTTAAGCCTCCCATTCTTCATCTGCATCGCTGTAAAATGGGAGGACCACTACTGAGTATCTGCAGAGGCCTAGCTGCAAGCTTCAGAATCACAGTTACAAGGATTTATATTTCATTCCAGGGCTTGACTGAAAGGTACTGCAAAGGAATGCTCTTATATTTAAAATCGGACGAATTCTAAATTCTTTCATATCTGTAGAAAGTTTAGATCAAACGCCTGTATTTTATTTAGAGAGGTAGTCTGGGGTTAAATAAATAAAACAAGTTTGGCACTGGAGATTTCTTAAGAAATTTTGGTTTTAAATCTATGGAATTTTTGCTCAGTTCAAAACAAGTCAATCTATAATAAAACCCCCAAAGCATGCCTTCAAATTGAAATATTTTAAAATAAAGCTGTAAAACTGTGTATTGAATTGGTTAAAGCCTGTTCAAACTTACTTATATCCATCATATTCAAGAACATGGCTCAAAAGGCCTCTGGATTATTCATGGATAATGCAGTTTATTGGATTCAGTGGAGCAGAGAGAACTTCAGGTCTCAAACCGATCATCTAGAGGAAGGAAAATTACACCCCCTTTCTACTTTCAGCATAGCTGCCTGATACGTGTGCATCACAGGGTGAAAGTGGTTGCTTTCCTCCAAAGCAACGTTACCAACTGCAGCAGATGCAGCGTGGAGGGCAGGCCATGGATAGGAAAAGGTGTAAGAAGCCTGTTTCCACACTCTTCAGTGACTGTGTCCATCCCTGTACTTGGAAAATTAACACAATACTTCTCTTACACTGGTGTTGGTCCTCCTCTGAGCAGACTTCACGGAACGGTTCTGGCCCCCCACGTGCACCATGAGGTGCGCAGTCTGGCTAGCGCCGATGTAAGTGAGGCAGCCTTAACCATTATGAGAACGCTTTTTAAAACCTCCCCTGTGTACACAAAGCCTTTCTACTAATCTTGTCCATCTCTTGCTTATCAGGAGTTGTCAAGAAACAATAACACATATTTTATATGTTCTCCACTTAGCTAATTTTGAATAGGTGTGTGAAACAAAAGGCTAAACTGACTTTTGTTTCCAGTCTGTCTGAGGTGGTTTTCTGTTGAAGTGAAAGCATTGTTAATAGTGATTGTGCCTGAGTCTGTCAAGAAAGACCGGGCAAGCCTGAACCTGATATTTTTTTTGTTGTTGTTTGAAAATCCTTTCCTATTGTACAGGTTAGTTCCTAAACAACTCAGGTGAAGAGTTTTCACTTACTGTGAAAGGGATCCTCATTAGGGTACAATCAGCTCTGCATTGTATCCACTTAAATCTAGGTGACTCCAAAGACTGTTCTGGAAGTAACCACTGATTTATGAATGTAACTGAAAGCAAGATTAGCCTACCAATTCTAATCTTTAATGCATGATAACACACACATTTGTTGTGTGCAAGAAACTGGGTTCCAAGTTATGTGAAGTATCACTGCAGGTATTATATCGAGCTGTGTTTGATGTGCGATAAAGCTGTGTTTGCTGAAAACTGATTTTGCTTCTATGCTCAGAAGATGGGGCATGAGAGAGTAGGCAGTGAACAGTCTTACAACTGCCAATAATGGATAAAGAGAAATAATCCATTCAGCGATACTATAGCTCATCAGAGCCCATGAATTAAAGACATATGTTATGTAGATTCAATGTATGGATTAAAACGGATAATCTGGTAGGTGACACACAGAATCTTGAGATAAGTGGGCTATGCAGATTCGGTATATGGATTGTGACGGATAATTCCATTTAAGTAATGCTGGACAAGTTGAAGACAAGTAAGCTTCGGGTAGTGCTCAGGTTATGTGCAGTAATCCAGTGAGTGACACTTTGGATCACGTAATCTGTAAACTGAAGAGAAGAAAGCTGGGGATTCTGCATTCAGATGTGGACAGCAGGAAGGAGGGGGAAAGGGAGAGAGATTATTCATGGGGAATACACTGGGTTTAAACCTTTGACTAATACAGCACAGATCCCCAGGAGATGTGTGAAAGCTGCACACTTTCTTACGAGCTGTGTGAATTTTGCATTTGCAAATTAATGGTTGAAAAATGTTTGCAAACTTGTGTCAGATGTGGATGTTTTGCATTATTTTTTGTGGGTAGTATTGTATTTGGAGTGCGGAGAGAAGGAGGGTGAGAGTCATAAGTGAAGGAGGTAAGATATGTCTGGTTGTCAGCTTCTGACTGTGATAAATTCAATATTTATTTCAATCTACTTAGTATCATCTTCTCTGTTTATTTTCGGGGGTGTTTAATAGTGGCAAATTGCTGACAGTGAGCTTTAGTTCTTTGTTAATATTTCAAAAGGGGGGGGGAGGGGAGCCTGCCCAGTGGCACACAGGGAAACCTAAGTTTTGAGAGGAAATTTGGCAGCTGCCAAATAAATAGTGGAGGTTGATCATAATGCAATGTGATACTCTCAGTCTGCAGAGAAGTAGACTGTGCCAATTGAGCCACACCAACGCAGAACTTCCTTCAGGCCAAATGAAAGCCTGAAATGGAGATTTTGACTGGATGGAGCTGCTTCCATTTGACCCTAGAAAGGGAGGTTAGTTGAAGGTAATGGAAGAGAGGTTGGAGGAATCTTTTTTAAAGCATCAAAATGCAAAAAATATGAATTTATGGCAAAGCAGCAAATTTGGGCTGTTTTGGATTTATTTTTTAATTTTTTTACACAAAGGTACTTAATCAGAAAAAAATCAGGTTCTATTTTAACAACTTTTATTTTTAAGAAGTGATTATAAATAGGAAAAATGGAATAAAATTGAACTAATCAAAGTAGCAAATACCAGTGGCTTTATTTTGTTTGAACATAGGAGGTGAAATGACTATATTTTAAAATTGACCAGAGGGTTGGATTACAAAAGGGACCTAAAGCAGTTACCCTTTGTACTCAAATTACTTGAAAGATGTGCTGATAGAGATGAATGTTGCTGAGCTACAGCTACCAGTTTGTCAAAACAAACCAAATACACTTACACGTACATATTTTTTACTGTTTTTCCTGCTGCTGCATGAAATTCCAGCAGCAATTCTGTTTCTCTAGCCCAGTTCTAGCTTGTTGTCTAGACAGTAAAACAATGAATAACCTCGGAGAACTAGTCTCAATAAAAATATTGTCTATTCCTTTTGTAACCTTGACAATAAGTTACTAACCAGGTTGAATACCAAGCTTTATTTGCAGTCTACTGACAGCAAATAAAGAATGCTCAGTGACAACTTCTTTCCAGCATTGCGAAATAGTAATGTGCTGGTCTGTTATAGGCAGACGGCTAAGTTGTTGTCCCCACAGAATATTAGTTCTTGAGGGTAGTAATGGCAAAAGATGGTAATTGTTCATCATTTGTTTTTATTCATTCTGCAAAGTCTTCCACTGAAACCTAAAAGATTAAGACTGTCCGTATGCTGAAATAAAGAATTTCCTGCTCACTTGCTGTTCTAAAAAGGATTTTTATTTGTCAGAGAAGATTCATTACATAAATTTGTAGGTACAGGCAAATCAGTTTGAATTCTGGGCTTTTTCTTGTTTCTTTTTCTGGTGGCTCTGGCTTGCTGAGTAAAAAGCAGTCAGAAAGTCTTTTATTATGCTGACTTCTCATATCAATCAGATGAAGTAATTTAATTTAGTAAGGTAGGTAGTTGTTAGTGATGGCAGTCATTGTGTAGTAAAGTTGCTTAAATACTTAATGAAAAATACCAGGTTTTAGATGTTTATGTCCTGACAGCTCTAAGATTTACTGGCCTCAAAAGCTATGTGCCAGTCCATAATAAAACACTTTCTGAAGTATTGATTAGGGAAGCATCAAGGAAGTTCGCACATGTGCACAAGCCCATACCCACATTCACCCGCCAATACATAGCAGCAAGTACATAATTTAAAGTATAAACTCATTGCTTGGTCATAAACATTTGACATTTCTTTTCAAAGACAGAGGAAATAAGAGTTTAAATTCTGAACTTACCTCAACCAGTTAGATCTGTTTATCAGACTATGTTTTCTGAGAGCACGTAACATCAGTTCCCCGTTGCCTCACATGTACAACTTCAGGCGACGTCAGCAGCACGGCAGGCTGTGCGGCAAGGGGAGAATACTCCTCTTTAAAATTATCATGTTATAAATATATATATATATTTTAGGGGGAGCATGACAAAGATTAGTTTTCTTCTAAGTAGATGACTAGGTGACCTGTCTATTTTACTTTCCTGATTAACTTACTGAGCAGAGTAATGTTGCGTTTGGATTTGTGATGTGGCAGAGCAAAGTTAAAACTGGGGTGGGGAGTGGAGAAAGAAAAATAGTTGATAAGGGGATGAGAATGAAGCTCTCAAGAAAAGGTACTAGAATAAAACCCTCAATAAAAGATACTTGGGGTTGCTTTTTTCGACTGCTGATATTTTTATTTATTCTTTGGATAGGGTAATGTTAATGGTGGTAGCAGTTTAGTTCTGCTGAGGTCAATTTAGTGAATAGGCTGTTCAGTTTGAAATGCCTCCTTCTCAGCTCTTTTTCAGCTTTGTGTCAAAACTGTTAAGTCCCTAGCTTAAAAGTCATACTGAAAAAACGCAGCTCTGCACAAAATGCTTGTAGGTGACTCAGGTTTTAGCTGATGTATAGGTTGTACACTGTTAACACCAAAACACACACTATTACACCAAAGTTGCACAGAAACTGTATTGTGGCATAGTTCTGTTGCTTGGTGAGGTGGATGGCATCAATAATTGCTTTATTCATAGGGTCTCTTTTGTCTAGAACCCTATCTGTTACCAAACCGGGTCAAGCAAACTTTTAATTATGTATTTAACATGTCTCCTATTAAAGTCAGTGGGGAAATCCTTGGCCTTGCTGAAGTAGTTCTGCTGGTGATTTGAGCGAGGCCAGCAATAAAACAGCTTACAGTGAGTAAAGTTAAGAATGGCTTTAGGCAAGTTTCTAAAAACTTCACACCTCTCTTTTCTCTTAAAAAAAGTAACAGAGACCCCTGCCTTTCTGCCTGCTCACAGTCTTTGAGAAGATCAACTAGCTAATGCTTTGAAATTAAAAATGCTCTATATTGCACGCTCTAGTTGTTATTATATATCTTGATGTTATTTGAATACAGAGAACTTCAGGAAACTCTTAGTTCCATTTCATTTTTTTCCCCTAGAAGCTTTGTAGATACAGCAGGATTTTTTTTCTTTTGTAACCATAGTTAATAATACAGACGTAAAACAATATTATTGTCTCTTCCAGGCTTTGTACTCGCACATTGTTTTCTTTGCTTTTTCTTTGAAAGACAGATGCTGACAGTTCAAAAGTTATTTACGTAATTACTTTGATAGTAAACTGCCTCGGGGGGATAAATTCCCCTTTTTGTGTGTGCGTGAGTGTGCACGTGAGCACCCCAATTGGTAACATTCCTAGCAGTTTAATTGAGACATGTCAGAGGGATTGAGCAGAGCCTCACCACGTCTCTGCCTCTTGCAGAATACGCTGGGTGCCGTGCAGCTGCGAGTGGATCTGTAGGCTGGCTGCAAGCAGACACTCTCATTGCTTGAGCATTTGCAGCAAAAGCTTAAAATGCCTGTTAAAGAAAATATTGGCTTTCCTAATTTCTCATTTACATTCTCATTCTGTCTAATAAATTATAATAAAGTATTTACTGTTTTGATCGCAAAAGCGGTTTCTCTGCCTTTTTTTTTGCTTTGGTTCTGTTTTGGGTGGATATGCCAAGGTTTCTCCTGTTCGTTTTCTCACTTTAAGTGTGTCATTTGGTCATATTGGTGTCTTCATTCTAATGTTTATTAAAATGTTACTGTCACTGCCAGTCTGAGACTGTGAATCAGAACTAAGAATGTGTAATAGTTTATTTCACATTTGAGTAAATTTCTTTTACTACTTAAACACTATTATGGATAGTGTTGATCTGAGATGAAGTTTAGGTTTGGCGATACAGAATGCCACTAATTTGAGTCTTCTTTTATTGCCATCTGCTGTGGGTGTTGCATCCACAAACATGTTGGGTTTTTTTTTCTTTCTGAATCTCTTTCTGTGGTGATGGAGAATAAACTGATGCATCTGGAAAGCATCTTTTCTTGGGCCATTCACTGTGTCAGCCTGTCGCGTATACTTTGATGCAGTGATGGAGTATAGAAAAAACAGCATGAGCACCTACAGCAATCTTCTGAAAGGCAGGTGGCTTGGTGGTTAAAAGATTTGTTAAACATAAACTGTGCAATATCTGTTTGTTGTGGATCTGATGATAATTAAGAGTAATTTTTGAGGCAGCCATTAATGTAAGACACTCTCCTTTTGCTCCTCACTCAATCCCAGTGTGAAGCGGTCTAGCTTGCTGTCAAATTGTACACTGCAATAATGGGCACTTGTTCTTTCTCCCAGCCATGCTGCAACTGTACGGACAGTGCATGTAGAGTACAGGCCACCTCCAGAACCATTCCCAACTCTGTACTACTCAAAGAAGCTCTAAGTGAGTTTAATAATGAAGTGGCTGAAGGTAGCTGCTGAGGCTGGTGGCTTTTACTCACTGAGATTTGCACCCCATCCCAAATTCTAGCAGTGTTAGCAGTCATATGGATAGTTCATTAATTCCTGAGTAGCATAATTTAAACAACTGTCTTTATGCGGTTGATGGTGTAGCTATTTAAAATACTGACGCTTTTTGCCCTGTAAGCTACACGATTGTTAAAATGGAAATCGCTTAGCTGCCAAGACACTTCACATGGTAATAAAGGTTTAGATCTTATGCGGGTTAACAGAGAGAAAATAATGCTAATAGCACAGAAGTCCACCATCCTTGCCTGCCCACAATCTACAGCACCTAGAAAGGGATACAAAAATATCAACTGGTGCTCTAGCTGCAGCTTGTTTAGTACACCGGAAAAAATTCCTGTCACTAAGTGTACTTGTGTGGTGACCAAGCTCTTGCCCTCAGCTGACCATTAAATAAATAGCATCGAGTACCATTTGGCCTTCATTTGTTATGTAAACTAAGTAACTTGAATGGCAGCTGTGAAATGGCAGTTTTGTTGGCCTTTTTCATGAAAGAAAAGGTGTGCTAGGCAATAGGGGTAACATAAAAAATACCAAACTTACCCTAAATGCACACACTTTGCATTATGATCAAGATAGTCTCATTCAAGTACTTGTTTTTAATCTTCATACTTTCATAAGCCACCAGTTGTCTGCAAGAAACCTCAAATCTATTTGTAGTTCATCGTCAGTGGGGCTTATACAACTGTGTGGGTAAAGCAAGGGAAAATCTACCCCAAAACTCGCTGTCTCCCAGTAGACCTACACATCTGATCTCTCTTGCCTCTGGTTTTGTGCAGGCCACTTGAGATTATGGCTGACTGAGTACTTAGTTAGCAAGGAGTGATATCTTAAAGAATTGCAGTCATAGTTATTACTGAAGTTATTGGAAGGATGGGCTAATCACATGAAAATAAAGTACCTACTAAGCCATGTTTTCCAGAAATTATTCTCCAACACCGGATATTTTTTTCAAGTTGACAGTGATAAATTCTCCCTTTTGGGTTATTAGCAAACTGAAATTACTTACAAAATATAATGCAAGGTGGCTGCCTTTTGTCAGACTCTTTCCACTCCATTTTTTTAAGCCAAAGGAATTATGCATTCTACTGACTAAATTAGTATTTAAAGCGCACCCCCTTCGGACATCTCAAATTTCCTTTAAAAACTGAGTCTGGTAGATTTGTCCCAAGCGGCACAGTTGTGGTGTGCCTTGACCTCCAGCGCCTGCAGCAGTGCTTCATTGCCCTGACCACTTGCTCTTAGTTCACCCAGACTTTGCTCTCGTTCCTGCAATTCAAACAAGGCTGTTGTTTTCCTGGGGAAGGTGGTTTTTGCGCCTCTCTTGGTAAATGGTACTGGCTAAGGAGCCGCATTAGGCGGGTGGCCCCGTGGGTGTGCAGGTGATCCGTGTCGTGGTCAGGGTGGTGGCATGTTCTGTGCTCTCTTTAGAGGCACAGCCTGAGCTTTGCAGCACAGGCCTGGATATCAACATCTCTGTTTTGCTGCTGTCAGTAACTCTGTGACCCCTCTGTCTGTCAGTTTACACATATGGAAACATTTTTCCACCTTTCAAAGGTGTGGTAGGGATTAATTTAACTTTACAAAGTGCTTTTTGATTCCCAACTGAAAGCTACTGTAGGAGCTCAAAATACACTGATGAGCCAGTACTGGCTGAAGATCTTTGATGTGTGTTGTGTATTTGTCAAACAATTCATTTGACAGTGATTTCTTTTTGCTTATCCTAACTTTAGGACCAAGCCAGTCTTGTGTGTTCCTTCTCTAAGTCCTGCTCCCCTCCTTCTCTTACACCCACTCACCCTCAGTAAAAGTTTGGAATAAAATATCTGCTGAGTAAATAAATATTTAATTTTCAGATGTTTCAGTGTGCTCAGCATGTTATACTGCCAGTATCAGTATACTGATAGTCTTCATTAGGGGAACATTACAGTGAACCACCATGCTAGCCACAGACAGGACAAGGAAGAGACTGCCTTCTACAATAATTCTTCTATGCCACTTCGAAACACTGCACCCTTTTTCCTAGGGAAAAACAAAGGAAGCATGGAAGAGTGGCATAGATATTTTTGGTTAATTGTATGGCCAGGTGGCAAATGCACTACTTGTAGCAGTTTTGTGTCTCCGATGTTTGAAATAAAAATCTAAGTTAAAAGTGTTTTCTTCAGCAGTGTTAATATTTTAGCACTATCTTCCATTCTTTCTCACAGCTTTTAATAGAACAGGTTTAAAGTCCTATGGTTTCTGTTTCAGTGTGTTTCTCAAGTTTCCAGCTTGTACCTCAGGTTGTTTTTTTTTGAAACTGTATCTGAGAATATTCTGTTGTAGTTCTTTGTTATATGGTGAGAATATTTTCACATAAATCTCTAGCATCTTAATAAAAAGTTAATTGAGTTGCATTTCCTTTATGTAAAAATGCTGATTCTTTGTGGTTTCCCACTTGTATATGGCTGTCTATAAATGTACTTAAGGGTTTGGGCTTGGCTAAAATAGCAAATGGGATGTTGCTTGGGAGTGCAATTGAAATTAATTAAATGAAAATTAAACTATCAAGCTGAGAGCCCTAACAGTGCCACCTCTAAGGCTATGGTACAGTCTTCCAAAGAAAGAAGTAGATGATTCACCATTTCAGACATTTCAATCCAATCTAGAAAGCTGTAGTAAATATATTGTAGGGAACATTCCTGCACTGGCAGGGGGGTAGACTAAATGAGCTATTACCAGTAGCTCTTTTCCATGTCTGACTGATAGTTGGCTAGGAATATGTTCAGCGTAGTCGCCAATTTTTCTCTTTTTTTCTTTTTTTTTTTTTTCCCTTGGAGAGCGCTGGTGACATTGGCAGAAGAATGCTTCCTGTGTTAGAGAAAGGTTTGTGTGGCAGGGCTGTCCCAAAAGCAGGCTATTTTCAGAGGAGGAATAGACACTGATAGCCTGAATCCTTTCCTAAAGCTTTTTTAGAAAGGGTTTCATAGGATCTGACTCATGTGAGAGGGTGTGGTGGTATTGGAGATATCTGTGGATTAACTGCTAAACATATTTTCTGGTTTTATAAATTCAAAATCAAATGATCCCGGATATACTAACAGTGCCATTGTTTGTTCTAGTGTGTGATTCATAGCTCATTGATTTTTCCTGGAATTTTTTCTTCCCTTCCCTTGCAACCACTGTCCTTCTGGGTAGAAGGAGAATTTTTTACTGAGTGATTATGAGAGCCAGGTAGTCTGTTACTCTGTCTGCTGAACTCTCCTGTAAAAACCATCTAATGACAGTACAAATGAGAGAGGCGATGAGTTGTGTGTAACTCAGTTTTTCTGTTATGTTTATGCCAGGCTTTTTCCTTAAAAATACTCAGCAGTGGCAGCAACGGCCTTAATAGTTATTGGCAATTTAAATACTATATAATTGCATCCTAAATCAGGGCAGCTGTAGATGATATAGCAGGTAGTGAGTGTCCTGACAGCTGTTGTGTGCTGTGCTGGTAACAGTGAGAAGGCTGGGCGTGGGGAGCGGGAGAGTTATCCTGTACCCAGGAGACTTTCTGCTTCCCCTTGATTGATGTTAATACACACCTTACAGTTTCTGTAGGCATCAAAAGCATTGATGAGTCTTTGTCATCAGTTTCTGACAAAAGTGTAATTGCTTTTCAAAACAGGAAGTGTTGATTTTGATGCCCATGAAAGGTAAACAGTGTTTAAAATCCAAAACTCTTTCAAAACAGGCAGGATTTCCCCCCTTCCATTAATCTGATAAAAAAGCAAAAAAATAGATGAAAGGGCAAAGCAACATTGAAGGGCAACACCAGATCAAAGCCTGTGTACAGAATTATCCTCCATGGTTCGGTTTCCTGTAGAGGGACAGGTCTTAATGCACAGTGCCTTGCAGTATGCTGCTGCATTCTGGTTCTAATAAGACTTTGCTTATGGTGAAGCTGTGGAATAAAAACCTGGCTAGCTCTAAATTTCCTCTCTTCTCTTTACCATTTTTTTTTCTCTTTTCACCATATGATGCCCAGGGACTCCAGAAAGCCTCGCTGAGAAAGAAAGGCAGCTCATGGGTATGATCAATCAGCTGACCAGTTTGCGAGAACAGCTGCTAGCAGCTCATGATGAACAGAAGAAACTGGCTGCATCACAGATCGAGAAACAACGCCAACAAATGGAGCTGGCTAAGCAGCAGCAAGAACAGGTGAGTGATTATTAGAGTGGCTTTCAGCTTAAATGATTTTCTTCCCAGTAGTTTATCTTTTAGGGCTGATACTATCAAGTTTGCTCTCCACCCAATTTTTTTTTTCCCATTTATTTTTTTAGGTGAAGAAGTTCAAACAAAAACACATTGGAAGAATGCTTTAATTTGCAAAATATAAAATGATGCTCTTTGTTTTATAAAGATAGACCTTCCATTTTGGAGCTATTCTCTTCCAATAGGTTTTTTTTAGTAAGTGTAAGTAAGCATGCAGATTCAGCCCTCCTGAATAACCTTCCAGTGTTGCTTGAATTCAGTGATGCTGAACAGGTATAAAAGGAACAAAATGCAGCACTTGGATTGTAAAGTGAGAAATGAAAAGATTGGTTTTACCAACTCTGGAAAAAAGTGGGGGAGAAAAATACGAAGTCAGTGAACAAGTGTGACTTTTTTCTTCTACATGCGAGAGGCTTGATTTTCAGCTCTTGCAGATATGCCCTCCACTGAAAATGCAAATGTTTTCACATGTGAACAGTTCCAGTGTGCATACATGGATGCATAACATTTTGTACAAGAACATAACTTTTCTAATAAGTCTAGACCATGCAAGTTTTAACAGAAATGAATGTCCGTTTTTGTGCCTGAACATGAGCAGAGAATAGATACCTGGTTTAAAATTTTGTGAAAAGTCCATCCTGATACTTCTTATCTGAAAGAATTTTGGTCTGCCTGACCCTTTATTTCAGCTTGTAATGAAATTTGAGTTTATATCATAGAATTGCAGTTATGTGAATTTTATTAAGCTCACAGAATTCTTTGAAATCTGTCGTAGTTGTTATACTTCAGTGGTTATATTGTACCAAGCACATCTGAAGTTTCAAATCCACTGCTGATATGCTCAGACATTTTAGCCTTGTTTTTTTCCCTGGTTTTGATTATTTAAAAACCTGATCTTAAATACTGTTTATTTTGGCCTCACACCTGAAATAGCACATACAGAGAACAGGAGATGTGGCTTAGCTATTAAACTAGAGAATTTGTATCACACTTCTGTTTGCATGGAGAAGGTAGATGAAAGTGTGAAGGTGAAACTGTTAAGATTCTTCCACAAGAGACATCCTGCAGGAGCTATTTCCCTTTCGCTACCTTTTAAAGTCACTATTGCTACAGGATGGCTGGATGATCTGAAAGTGAAAAAGAAAATGGAGAGAATGGAAAAAGGCGGTTAGAAATCCTGAAGGATTTCTTTTAATTCAAGAAATTCTATGTTATATAGAAATTATAATAACCAAACTTAAAAAGTATTGAAAAAAAATGTTTGCTTGCTTAAAGAGAGTCTCTAGAAAGAAAACAGTTATTTAATCTTTTGGATGAGGGGTTAACTGTGAGTGAGTGTTATGCTAATAGTTTAATAATAGCAGTGAAAGAAAATACCTAAGGGGAAGAATGCACAAAATTCCTCCCAGTAAGTATGTGTAAGTTCCCATCTGACCCTGCGATGTGTACACATACCACAGGGGAAGAGCAATACTCAGTCTAATGTTTGTACTGCTGTGCTAGCTATTCATGAGAGCAGAGCTTTTGTTATGGCTTAAACAAAAGTTTTTCAAGTTTGAGGTATATAATGGCTTATCTCCATCAGTTCTCTAAGAACTCTTAATTTGGTTCCATTACTGTATATAAAATGTATTTACAGTAAGGTTCCCAATCTTTTAGTCAATGGAGTGGAAGGATGGAAGTCCTTATGGAAAACGCACATGACTCTGAGAGGAGACATAATGATGACTCCATCAACTTCTGCAAATCAGTTTGAGTGTTGAGCTGTGTAGCCTTGCACTGCCTCCTTATTCCCTTTTAGTGATTTTCCCAAAACGCAGTTCCTTGTGTCCCAAACCCAGTCTCTTTGTGTGTTTCTGTGTGAAGGAAATGCACACACTAATACTTTCCTCCTGGATGTCAGATTTTCTTTTTTTCTTTGATTTTTTATTTTTTGAATAAGTGATGCCAAACATAAAAAGGATATTGCTGTCCATCCTACTTACTTTGTCTTTCCTGCCTTTTCCTACTATTTTCCATTTTCTCTGCCATCATTGTTCTTTCTCCAGCAAGTTGGAGCAAATCAATGCTCACTTTTGGGGGATTTTAGCAGTACCATTTCAGATAGTGAGAGAGGACATTTTTGCATCAGTCCCTCTCTTGCTATCCAGCACAACATTTTCCGTAAGATTTCCTTTCACACTAGTATTGGCTATGAATTGTTCCTGAACATAAGCCCCTTGCTACCCACACTCAAAGGTTTCTTAGCTTAATAAAGCAGTTTAAAGAGCCAAGCAGAGTGGAAGTTTCCTATGTACCAACTCCAGGAATGATGATACATATCTCACATATCTTCTGTGCAATTTCTTCACAGATCGCAAGACAACAGCAGCAGCTCCTGCAGCAGCAACACAAAATTAACCTTCTTCAGCAACAGATCCAGGTCAGAGACCGCATTTCCACCCATGCCCCTCTTATCTCTCTTTTCTCCTTTCATTTCCCCACGCTTTCCCTCAGCCATTATTGTCATAGTTTCTTTAAGAATCTCTGCAGATGTCTCACATCTTATTTGTGGAAACACATGAAGATGTTATCTGTCATTAAGCAAAAAAGGTCAGTTTCTTGGAAGGCATTTCATGATTACACAGCTCCTGTAGGATTAGGACCCAGATGTGAGGGGAACTGATCATGTGTGCAAGGGTTTGCAGGACCAAATCCTCTTTCAGCTATAGATTCAGGAGTGGCAAAAGTGTTGCCAGAAAGAGCTGGATTGGAATGGGTCTCCTATGACTGTTCTTTTGAGGTTTTGTGGAAGCAGTTCTCTTCAGTGATCTGTAATTGAGTGCACCTCCTTCCTGCTGCCCCAGGTGTTGAAAGTCTGGAAATTTTCAATCCTTAGGGTAAAGTATTGTCTAAATGAGCAACTGATCAAAAGGTTGCTTAGATTTAGGAGAACAACTGTGTAGGTCCTAGATATCTGCAGGTTTATTCCTAGTCGTAGACAAAAGTTGTTAACCCAGCATAACTAGTAAACTTGATTTAACCTCTTTTTGCCTTAAATTATTCAGAAGTTTCTTTCATGCCGTTGACTGTTTTCATCAGTTTTCTTCCATGTGTATATATGCATGCCCCTGCTTGGGGAATAATGCAGATTAGTTTGCCCATGAAGGTTTCACAGAGTAACAAAGGAGAGATTTGACATTTCACAGGTATCTAGAGTCATGGTAAAATATCTGGCTGTTTAAGTATGCAGTTATGTGTAGAGCAGTGCAAGTTGCTGCGGAAGTGGATGCTATGTTCTGTTAGTTCAGTAACAGCAGATTTTCTTTCCAAACCAGCTCTTTAATGTTTCAGAATTAATCGCCCAAATACCCATAACTCATATAAGAAAACTTAATTCCAACAAAATCAGAGGAGTTGTACAGCTTCACACTAGAAAAAAAACTTCCTCTATAGTTTCAGAGGATATTTTGTCAGTATCAGGACTTGCATAACTATGGAAAACTTCCGTGGAAGGTCCACCCTTCTGTTATAAGGCAACTTCTATACAAGGTGTGCTTTATTGAAAATAATTTTGAGGTGGATAAAGCCTGGCTTAGTCTTGGCCTCTGGGTGTTTTTTGGGGGGTTGTTTTTTGTTGGATTTTATTTTGTTCTTTAAATTTGTATATGGGAAGGACTTTTTTTTTTCTTTCTGTATCTGTAATAAGACCTTAAAAGAAAAACAATAGTAGAACCTCTGCAATATCAAGGAAAGTATTTACATTTTTAGCATTTAGCTGTGGCAGTGAGAGGGGAAGTTTTTTCATAAGTAGTGAATAAAAATAAATTAAAGTAACATAATTTGACCCCAACCCTTTTAAGTTTTAAGGCCTTGTAGATAAGAA